>CAJQZM010029050.1:0-23487 GCA_907164665.1 Colias nastes | reverse complement strand
AGTAGGGAAGTAGGAATTAACAATGTATTTTTCTTATTTCAACAATATAAATTTATTTGTACTGCAGGGACACAGGTGTCCTATGAGGGTTCAAGCCTTAATACAGTTGGCCAAGGAGTGTAGCAGATGTTACGTAGTATTATTATGTTGTCAAACTTTTTGGTTCTTGGGCATGGTTTCCTCATGGTGTCCTTTATCGATCAACCCTACTATGGGTGATGTTAATTGAACGTAAGCAAAGCCAAGATTTTTTAAAGAAACAAACAATTCACTAGTTCCACTTTTATTTTGTTTTATGTAGCTTCACTACATTTAAACTTTTACAACCATGTCGAGTCTCAAACCACTACTGCTCACTGTTTTTTTTTTGTTTGCTTTAAATTATTATTAGAATTGATCGGTTTGTTTAATTTTCATGTCAGTATCACCAATATTTTACACAAACTAAACAGACATTACATATTTAATCCCATGTGTAATCTATTTACTTATGGTAGAGTTCTGCATAATTTTCTGAAGTAATAGATAAACACAGACATACAATACATTTCGCCTGTTGTGTGATTAGTCACGTGTAACAGTCATTATCTAGATTCAAATTGTTACTCTGGAATGCTTTGAAGTCTAATATAATGTTCTGGATATTGAACCTAGTTCTGCTAGCACTATGGTAGTTAGGTTTGGTAGAATTAACAAATATTATTCAACAATATTCAAAGTTGTAAGACATATTTTCAAATTATTATTGTAAGCAATACGCAAAAAGCGTGACGCAAATTTCATAAAAGTGTTAGATATAGCTTAAGACATTAATATAATACTAATAAAAAATATCTCTCTCACTTAGAAATTTTACAATCATAACAAATTAGGTAATATTGTTAGATCTGGTTCAATAGAACTTAAAGTTTAAACACAATTTTTTGTTACAGATGTGGAGTATGACTTTTCACATACCCAGTAACTCAGGCTACCACTGCATAGTTAAAGGTCTGCTAGTCTAAACTTACCTGTATCCCGCCATGCAGATTTAAGTGACGGGTATAATACAATTTAGCTGCTAACCTGCGACAGAACTTTAAGCGGCGACAGGTGGCATACATAGTCGTGGAACACGTCTTATGCCTCACTATAGTTAAAACATACTTGTGAATCTATCTTCAGTGTAGTATTATTACCAAAATGAAAGAGCCAATTTCATGAAATCATGTGAAAAGTCCTGTTTGTTGAGACTTTTTTGTCTGTGATTGATAGGAATAGAATGAATTTCGAGATATTATTTCAATAAAGATATATATTATTTATTTATGTTTAATGTCATCAACAATAACAAACCTTTTAATTGATTTTATAGTGTCTATCTTTGATAATATGATGACATGATGAAATAAATGAACTCAAAACTATGTCTTGAACAACCGTCTTTATTCACCTTTAATGTACGAAAACTGAGAAATAAGTAACCAAAAGATTCAAATTACTTAATAATTAATGTATTAACATATAACGGATGATCGGATTTCAATATTTTCTTATTTAAATAATAAAGGATAATAAAGCAAAGTGAAATCAAATATAATTGTTAAAATTTTCCATTAATTATCTCTGAAAGAGATATTTATTGTTCCATTAGCTTAGCAATAAGTAAACTTAATATCCAGTTAATGAGGAGATAATATACACATCAAAATAATATGATATAAATGAGAAGATGTACTATATAATACAGATATATGGATTTTTATAAAAGAGACGTGTTAGCAGTTAGAGCTGCTAGAGCTGATAACGTTAGGTCGTTACATTATTTTTTAAACTTATTATTACGATTTGCGAGACACATACATTTTTGACTCTTATTGTACACAAAACAAGAAATCCTATTTACAATAGCCAATATATTACATTCGATGTGAATATAACAACATTACAATATAAACATAGTTTAAAACGAAATGATGATGATAGTTTAAACATGTAATTTTCTTAGTTCAGTCTATCGAATCCATACTAATATTATAAATGCGAAAGTAACTCTGTCTGTCTGTCTGTTACTCAATCACGCCTTAACTACTGAACCAATTTGCATGAAATTTGGTATAGAGATATTTTGATACCCGAGAAAGGACATAGGCTACTTTTTACCCCGGGACATAGTATAGGTTTTATCACGGAAATCCTACGGGAAAGGGAACTATGCGGATTTTACTTTGACTGCGCGGGCGAAGCCGCGGGCGGAAAGCTAGTTATTAATAAAAGTGGATGGTGTAACAACATGATGGTGTAACAATATTTGTTATTACAAGAGAGAGTTGTAAGAGAAGAGAAGAATAGAGTTTCCTTGTTTTATTTCAGTTTGTCATCTTGGAATTTGAACCACTTCACACTTAATAAAACGAAATACGTATTATGAAAACGGGCGCGATTTAAAAGCAATTTAAACTTTTTTATTTCGAAGTTCTTTTATTATCAGAGTGAAATAATAAAATGCGGTAACCAAGGTGTAGATTTGCCGCCGTATTAGCATATTCCATATTAAATTTTTTATTTTCATTTCATGTAAATTATGAGTGTCATTGCTGAAATACGTAAGAAAATTCCTAATGAAACAATTTTCTTTTGGTGTATGCATAATATATTACTTTCGGTCTCGGCTTATGTGAATCTTTGAGATTTTTTTCTTCACAGGAATTCCGGTCGCTTTCATTTGAAGGTACAGAAAAATGATGTTCTCAATTAGGTTATAGGGTATAGAATGTTTGGTAAATCAAGAACGGAAAATATGACGTAATATTTTTTTCTTTTTGCCTTTACTGAAATTGAATTTGTTTATTGTTCGATAAATATGTATAAAGAGTAGTTGATAAGGATGTTAAAATAAATGAATTTTAATTAACATCGTGTCTTTATTTTAAAAATTACCGCCGAATCGATTCTAAAATAATGAATTCTCACATAACATATAATTACGCTAAGACCAACAGGAGCGTAGCCACGCGGGTGAAACCGCGAAGCGCAGCTAGTGTATTATATAAAACAATAATACAGTAATTTGGCAGTTATAGAACCATAATAATGAAATATGCATTGAAAAGCGCTGAAGGGTGCTTCTCTGGCACCCTGGCAAAAATAAAAACTAATTTATTATTAATTTATCATCCCTTGCTGGCAATGAATATTATTTTTATTATATTTTAACGGATTATAAACGCGATTTATTAATTACAGATATATTATTATCCCGACGTTTCGCATACTTTGCAGCTATTTTCACATGCTTTGCTAAAATCCTTTAAAATCTTTAATTTCTAAGTGTATGGATAATACTCGCGTAAAACCTCAGCTCAGGAAAATATTATTTTCCTATAAATAACATAAAACACTAATCACTACATAGTATAAAACAAAGTCGCTTTTTCTGTCTCTATGTCCATATGTATGCTTAAATCTTTAAAACTACGCAACGGATTTTGATGCGGTTTTTTTTAATAGAACGAGTGATTCAAGAGGAAGGTTTTAGTATATAATTTATTAGGTTTTAGACAAAGCGGGCGAAGCTGCGGGCGGTAAGCTAGTATAACAATAAAGCATGAAATTGTCTATCAATTACCTAAATAGCTCTAGATAGAGATAGAGATGTTAAAAGTGTTTTAGGAATTAAAACAAAATCCGGTCACAATGTATATTAAAATAAAATATACAATATAATATTACCTCTGTACATAATAAAATAAATACAATTGGATAGATTTCCCTCTTAAACCCTCAGGGAAGCTCAACATTTTCCAAATACGATAAAACATAAATTTTTATTTCAATACAAATCTAATAGAGCAATCGTCTCCGGGGAACGCGGTAGTGTTACAAAATAAAAGCGAATGAAATATACGAGTATTTTTACATTTTTATTATATATTTATGTATTTTTTATGTTGTTTACGAATGCATATTAGGAATACGATTAATGATTATATACTTAAGTGTTTTATGTATACATGTATGTTTATAATTTAAATTATTAAATAAATTTAATTACTTTTAAACTAACTATAATAATGTTACTTAAGTTTTTCGAATAATATTCAAAGACGAACAGTTAATTAAAATATTGAGTAAAGCTAATTATTGCTATTTGGATAAGAAGTCAATCAACAAAATAGTGAATAAAATTAATTAATAGACAGAAGTTATAAATTGTAGATAATAATATAAAAAATAAATAAAATCAAAACTATGTACAAATGTCAAGTTTAAAACTTTACTGAAACATTTCCAGCTCAATACACATAAAATTTGAATAAATACTTAAAAAAACATTGTTTTAAATACTTTGGTTTTTCGAATGCTTTTGTTGTTATTCCGAAATCGTCTCGAAATATGGAAAAATATTTTGACACGATTTCCGATTCGATCGATTTTTGTTTGTTCGAAATCGATAAAGGCAAAAACTGCTAAACTAACTTTTATAGAGTTTTCAGTAATCACCAATACGTAGAATGTTTTATGAGGAAAATATCGATATTTTGTATAATTTAATGATCGTTGAGTACGTTGGAAAATGTCGAGTCCACTGGGATCTAATTAGTATACACTGTGACTGAAACTGCGCCGTTAAAATATGAAACTTTATCCGAAGTTTTTTTTAATTATTTATAGCAGTCTATGCTTTGTATTGTTAACTAGCCACACGTTCGGGCTGACTCCCATAAAAAGTAATAAAATATAGCCTATAATAGATCCTAATAAAGTAGCTTTTTATAAACCAAAATATAATTAATATTGATCCAGTAGTTTTGACGCCTACCTATTCAATACAAATAAAAAAAAGAATTCCTCCACTCTACTTTTAAGTTCCACTTATTTTATTTGTTTCTTTATTTAACAAATTAAGGGCTGATTTTTCAATCCTTGGTTAAAACTTATTCGTCGAATAATGTATAAAACTACCATTTTAAAAAAACCGGCCAAGTGCGAGTCGGGCTCGCGCACAAAGGGTTCCGTAGCAGCAAATATAATAAATTACAGTTAAATCAACCTATCTCAAAAACTATAAGAGATACTTTGATCAAACCAAAAATCGTTGAAAGAGTTAATTAGCATGCATCACCTCTATTTTTTTTAGAATTTTATACCCCGTAGTTATAAAAATAGAGGGGGGGGGACATACTTTTTACGACTTTGAGAGCTGATATCTCAAAAACCGTTCACTTTAAGAAAAATGTTTTTTAGAAAACTTTATATCATTTTAAAAGACCTTTCCATTGATACCCCACACGGGTATGTACATCGAAAAAAAAAATTTCATCCCTCAGTTACATGTATGGGGGGCCCCACCCCCAATTCTTTTTTTTACTATTTAGTGTCATATTTTTGTAGCGGTTCATACAACACATATTCCCATCAAATTTCATCACTGTAGTACTTATAGTTTCCGAGTAAATCGGCTGTGACAGACGGACAGACGGACAGACGGACAGACGGACATGACGAAACTATAAGGGTTCCGTTTTTGCCATTTTGGCTACGGAACCCTAAAAACGTATTCTAATTGCCCGTATTTGACAGTTTACGTGACATTTTAATATTATCGTGTAATACTTTATTAGACGGATAAGTTATAACCAAGCATTGAAAAATCGGCCCTAACATGAATAAAAATAATAGACAAATAAACAGTTTGTTCAAAGATCGCTACACCAACCACTAATGAAACATAATAAAAAACACCTACGCGTAAAATATACAAAAAAAAACTAATGCGTGTTTTTTCTTCAGCGTCAGATTCTGTGTCGCTGACATTTTGACAACAGCGCTTTGTAGCTTGTTGTTTTTAAACTTACTATAAACAGTTGATTGCATAAATAAAATATACCTTTCATATAATAACAAATCTTAATTCTTATTCCTTTAATAACAACAACAGCTTATTCGATTCATCAGTCATACAGTCAGAACAAACTCTTTCATATTTATAATATAAAATTTACTTTGTCAAATGAAAAAAGTTTCCAACTTTGTAATATCCGCTTTAAGATTGGACGCAAAAGGATCGAAAGTCGTAAATTTATATTCTTTTGATTACACTGATTGCTTCGTTATTATTGTAATAACTTCTTCGATGTTTTCCCATTTTGGACGCGCAATGAACTGTGAATGTTCATTACTTCCATGAATAAATCCGACTTGCGATGTTTTTCAGTTTGAATAATGGAAAATCGTTGTTAACATTTGAAATTGAAACGGTATCGTAAAACTCAATTAACGCTGTGCTTTGATTGATATTATTTTTCTGAAATAAGAAATACAATAAAACTGGATATGAAAAGATCTGGTTACACGAAGATAACCAGTGTTTGTTAGGCACATCTTTTGGTTAAGAGTTAAGACGTAGATACTTACCTACTATTGAATTTGATAAAAAATATTACCTATCTACTTAACCTCATGGAATAAATTATTTTCTTTCTCAGTTTTTATGTTATGTGTGTATTATATGTGAATAATTACTGTAGTGGCAACTACTAAATAATGAGAAAGACAACATTTATTTCTACATTTAAACGTAAAAAAATAAAAATAAAAAACCATTATAAATCGATACGGAGCCAAAAAACATTCTTATTGATATTTAGAAACAGGAATATGACACTGTAAATTATTTTCTTCCATCCATCGACTTTCACGATTGTTTCCTTCCCTGAATATTTTATATTTCCATAAACTTTACGATGGTGTCATTTTTATGACAAAAAGAAATATTTGTTGTCACTGTAATATAAAATAATATGGGCATGTCCCTTTATTTATGGCCATTTATGGCGTATGTTATAGTGGCGACTGGCGTATGTTATTAATATCTTAAAAAGCATTTGTTAATAGACAATGTCATCGCTTGCATTAGGCCGTGGTTTCCCTCGCGTTCTGTTCAAATAAAAATGCTGATTTGCTAATGCAGGCTCTAATCTTTTTCTGCGCCAAATTTCACAAGATCCGTTTTGCCTGATAAAATAACAGACATCTAACAATTCTCACAAAGTATTACGTACCTACTCACTTGAATGTTAACACAAAGTTTAATTAAGTAATAGTAAATTATTAAATTTGTTGATATATTTATATTTATCGATGAAATTAATAAATTTTATAACATTTGATTCAATTAATAAATGTAATAACGCTTTGAATGTTCACTTTTACACACATTTCAGTATTTATTCAAATAAATCAATATGCTGTTTAAATTAAACGCTCCATATTTGGTTCATCATATAGCAATGTTAAAATTTTACCAGTACAAATAAATAAGATTCCATTGTCTTAATTTAATTGAAGTTATTTGAATATCAAACATAATTATAATTAGATGTTTGGTCTGCGGGTGATAACTATCATGTGAGAGTAGCATGGCTTACGTGAACTTTCATTACTTTTTACTTCTTTGGTAAAATCCATCTCTATACATAAAATTATTCAAAACCATGTTAATATGTCACTTTATATCAGATTAGACCCTCTTTATTCAAACTTCACTAATCCGAACTTGGCTAAATATCATTAAATCTCCTATAATGTGTAAAAACTTCCTGATTGGCATATACCCAGGAGAGTTAAATCTTAAAGTGAGACTGTCCGTTGAGCAAATTTTATTGCAAATTCCTTTAAAGAATAAAAGGCTATATGTCAACGACAATAGCGGCTACAATGGCTTGAAGTGAATAAGGCACTTATATTGTTCTTGAAACTTGGTCCTCCGAGTCGGAACTGAGCCGTTACAAGTTGTTCATATCGTTCAGGTTTTGAAACTTTATAATGGACGGACTTCATGTAAAAAGTTTTGTATCGTATGTAGCTTGTGATGGAATTAAATAGGTTTGTTCTACGCTGCAACAGATAGATTATTTCTATAAATAAGGACACATGAGAAACAAACAAAGTAATGTTTATAGAAAAAAGGATTCAAACGAATGATGGAAAATAACTCCATTGAGTACAAAAATATTATAATAAGGTACTGCATACCAAATAAAAAAAACTACCTATTTAAGAAATAAAAAAATAGAAAGGATTAAATGCACAATTGTAACAATATTCTTAACGCTACTGTGACGCTACACAGATAGAGAATTGTCATGTTTTTCGATTACAATGTTACATTAATCTGTCACGTTCATAGTCCTCCATTATCCCCAATCTACTGGGAACGATGTGGCATAATTAAGATAACAGGAAAAGGAGGAGCTCATTTCTCATATTAATATACCTATTATAGTATTCCTTGGTAATATTATGGGCCATCTTCACTATGGGCAGCCATAGCCCAATAAATGATCGTCGATGTTGGCCGCCAATATAATACGCCTATTATGAAAAAACCTTTACAATGACGGCCGATTATCTACATTCTACACTATCGTGATTGCTTCTACTCGCCTAACGCTGCCCATTGTAAAGAGGGCACAACTTTGTACCACATAACACCGCCTTATGATTATTCGCCACCAGTCATAGTTTTGAAATCCGTTAAGATAGAGAATACTGAACAAAACTGAATACGAGTTTTCGTTTACACTAAAAGATCGCGAAACAATAATCTTGCTCTAGCTCTAGCTCTACCTTCGTTTGGTCTAAATGCACCGCTAAAAGAAAGCTTTTCAGCTTTTCAATGACATAAGCAGTTTTTTCGTTATGAGCTTAAAATAACATATTCTATGTAAATAATCACGTGTATGAAGTAATTATGTATTTAATAAATGGAGTTCAATAAATTCTATAAATACCTATTAATAAATTATATTTTACGAGACCAGTTTATAGGTCATAAAATTTTCTTTTATGTCCAGGGCTTATATATGAAATCCCTGAAATCTTTCTGTATTTAGGTTAGTTTCTAAACTTATAGATGACCAGACAATATAATATCTAAAAAATTAAGGAATGGATATAAGAATCGTGACAAGATTTTATATAGTTTGTTACGATGCAGTAAAAGTTTCTGAAGCTTTTTTAATGTACGTAAGTTCGGAGGCACAAAGTTTTAATTAATTCTTATTAATTGTTTATGCTTTATACAATTTTGTACTTACATATAAATATTATTTTATATCTACAATTATATAAGTCAATTTGTCGCCTGTACCATAATAATAATCTTAATATATATAAATCTCGTGTCACAATGTTTGTCCTCAATGGACTCCTAAACCACTTAACCGATTATAATAAAATTCGCACACCATGTGCAGTTCGATCCAACTTGAGAGATAGGATAGTTTAAACATGTAGGTACCACGGGCGAAGCCGGGGCGGACCACTAGTTTATTATATATCAATGGTACAGCTCGCGTTTGAATCGATAATGTACAAGTCTTTATAGGAAATATTAGAACCTACGCAATAATAGATACCTTTTCTATTTTTTCTGATGATTCAGTCAGCTCATACAATAGAAATTGTAACAGTATACCACCAAATTCAACAGACAATCGTGCTAATGGGCAAACAGTCTTGTCGATTGATAAATAATTAATAAAAAAAGGTGCGACTAGGAGGTGCCCACTAATTTCGTGATAGACAACACAAATAATAATAATATATAAGTTGTCTTTATTTGACCGCCGAATTCAGTAGTTACTACGTAATCTGAACTTTAAAAAATATACCGGCCGAATTGAGAACGTCATCCTTTTTTGAAGTCGGTTAAATACAAAGTCACCGCTGTCCTGGGACTAGGGCTAGGGCACCTATGTATGTTTATTATTTCGGCGTTTGTCATATGGTTTCAAAGCCTAAGCCTTCATTTCAATCCGTGCATCAAAGGTAGAAAGGGCATACTCTTAGCTTTTGTATTAACAGATAAGGGCCCTTTGATTCCCAGGGCTGTAGGCTTATCGGTTATATTACAGCCATAACATATTGTGTGTTATTGCCTGTGTAATTTGAGGTTTTGTATGGAAAGCAATATATTTTTCGATGTTGTAATTCATTGTTACTATGTCTAGAACGAAATGGACAGTATTTAAACGAGCATTATTTTTACATTTTGAAATACCGCAAAACTACAAATAGTACCTATTAGGAGTCCAGTCTGTTTAAAGATCGCATCTATTTTTTACGCAATCTAGAAGAGCACGAAAATCTAAAAAAATGGAAACCTTAAAAAAATCTTGTTTAAATTTATGTGCATAATTACGTAAATATTAGGGAGGAAAAAGATAGATATTATAATTATTGTTGTATTTTTATCGATACGTGACTTTACCACTTTGTCAAGCACTAAGCCTGTCAAACTATTTTCTTTTTCATCCTAAAACAAAAAGGTGGAGGTTCTATGCTAGTATAATAATAATTTTAATTTATTTTTGCATATTTTGTGTTTTTTAATTTAATTTAATTTATCGTTTTAAAAATAATTTAGTAGGTATACCTACATACAAGTATTGTTAATTCTGGTTTAAAATAATTATTATTGAATATATGTATCATACAAATATCAAGCATTATAAATAATTTAGGTACATTAAATAGCCTTCGGCGTCCATAACAAAACAAGATTTCGAAATATAGCACTGAAAAAAAGTATTTACTTTTACAAGGTATATTTATTCGGATTGTTTCTTCTTGTAAATTCATATTTAGGCTAAGTACACCATTTTTGTATTTTAACGGGTTTTAATCTCAAAATTACCACAAAATCATCTGTGAAAAAAAAGCAAACAGAAATATACAGGCCGAATTGATAACCTCCTCCTTTATTTTTGAAGTCGGTTAAATATCAAAAAGGTAACAGCCCTATAGCTATAATAGTGCTTATGTCATAATTTCATCGCAGGGGCTTAGTTTCCTAACTGTATGTACCATAGAAATCTAAATAACAAGACACATAGAAGTGCTATAATGTCATAATTCGTATGAAAACCGCTGTCGCCAAAATCAACACATTTAAACCGATAGCTAAACAGTACACACAAGTAAACTATGCCTTTTATTGGACAGCTTGATTTTAGTGAAAACTAACTTAAATATTAAATTAAGCTTTTTAATATGTATCCTAACGCACGAATTTACGGTTTATTTTAGAATAACATCCCTAAGTATATGAGACGTTTTGTTTATTTTTGCTCCAATACGAAAAAATTCGGCTTTTCTACAACAGAGGTTGTCAATTTTCAATAGATATAACTTTGAACATAAACTCATAGAAATAAGGTTGAAATTTGTGTTAAACGTGATAATAAGAATGGTCGACTGTGTCATTCATTGTTATTTCGATTACTATGGTGACACTCGTAATACTTGTAAATATTCTATAATTTTAAGGAAAAACGGCAATATTTATAAACAAAAATACTTACCGGTGAAATTTTATTCCTTTATTAGTATAATTACAATTTATGGAAGAATTTCCGCACTGGGAAATGCTGTAACACACCATGTTTACTCACGTACATGTCAGGAACAACTGAACAAGCGACGAACAGACTTGTGGCATGGTAACCACCTGAGCGGCGACAATGTCACGCGCGCTTACGACTTCTATTGCCTTGTTATTTAGATTTCTATGGTATGTACGTATATATCTGTCAACTGTGGTATGTATCTGTATATTGTGTCTGTAGCCATATTTACCTAGACTTCACGTCACCGACAGGCAAATAATATTATGAAATTGGTTTTATGTTTTCAATTAATTATTTAATAGTAGATTTCGCCCTCGGCTTCGCTTTCGCTTTTTCAAAGAAAAAGCCACATAGTTCCCGTTCCTGAGAGATTTCCGGGATAAAAAGAAGCCTGTAACTTATTCTGGGTCTTCAGCTACAATCGGTTATGTAGCATTTGCGTGAAAGAGTAAAAAACATCCACACATCCATTCTCACAAACTTTATAATATTAGTAGGATGTTAGCAGTGCTGATGTCTGTTTTCATTAATACTGTTTCAATTTACTTATTATTTCGATACGAATATACGAAAAGATACGATATACCTTAAGATGTCAATAAAATTTACATTTGGGTCGTCTCATGCAAATAAATTGTATATCTTTGTCAAAGTGTTAATTCGATTTTGAGGAAGATTACCTACCTTTGTTTCACTATCCGATGTTAAACCGGATATCCGACCAAAGGATGTAGTGAACACAGAGCGACGGATTTCGGCTATAAACTTTTGTTGTTATGCAGATAATTTTCCTACAAAGGCTTTAGGATTTCGCTTTTTCCTAAAATAATGTGTTAGGGGAAAATGTTTACGTATTATGGTAAATACTGTAACGATTAAAGACTATGATATTTTTGGAAAGAAAATAATGTAGTAACGAGAAGTTTAGTGTTTGATTTTACGCGAGTTTTATAAATTTTATATAATGATGATACATGACCTTGGATTAAAATTGCAAGTTTGAAAACTAAGAAATATTTTTTTAACATAAAAATACCGCATATTTAGCGAGTGTAAAAACAAATAACCTACCTGAAATCTCAAGGGACTTGGAAATTTTTATCCCATAAAGAGGCTTTTCGTGTACCCGGTTTCCCAAACAGACAATTAAACATGACAATTGTCTTATTTATAGAAGGCCACATAAAAAAATATTCATACAAAGCAAATATAGAAAAAAATTGACTAGTTAACGTGTAACAAACATGTCATACATTTATAAGCTAAGTAGAAGATAATTTAATTAAAATTTCATTGGTAAAAATACAATTTTCTTGCGTATTCAGGCTATAGGTAGAGTAACAAAATCCTAATTATTATCCTATAGAGGTAGGTAAACATCGAAAAATCTATGAAATAAAATCTCAGTGAACAAAATTTTAAAGCTTCACGCGTCCTACGTACATTATTTGCTCGTAACTAAATCAGTATGTTATAGTAGGACGCGTGAGAGGTTAATATTCATAGCATCGAAGCTATTTCGATACATAAAGGTAACTGGGTTTCTCGAAATTAAAATGTATGCATTACAGTATTCTTCATTTGATAAATTGTATCCAAAATTATATTTAATAAAAAATATTTATATTGTGAAGTCCAAAAAATCTTTTTACGTAGGTATTTATTTGCTGAAAAGCTGACGAAAGTATCCCTTCTGAATGAGAAGTAAAGGCATCATTACCCTTTGTAATGAAAGGGTGGATATCCATACATTACAGTAATGATGTATGATATTTGTGTATGATTTACATACTCGAGTTTGAATCGACAATGTAGCTTTTGTCAATTAACAGGTAACAATCTAAGATACCTTATGATTAATAATTAGCATTTGGTGGATGTCACATGTCGTCGAAATTTTGATTCTTCGACATTTCGGTTTCCTCACGATGTTTTCTTTCACCGTTCAAATACAATAATATAAGAAATGTTTATGTTTTTATTTTGAAACTGAAGGTAAACGAATATCTAAAAAATCCGTTAAAACACCAGTGGTTGGAAAGAAATCGATGAGTGCAACATTTTTTTAGCATACCTAATATACAGAACAAACTTGGCTACCGCTTGATTAAGAAAGGGTGGCCCTTGGAAACAAAACAGGAAAAATCTCTAAGAAATTAAACGACGTTATTATAATTATTGTTGTGCTTATAATTCTGATATTGGATATAATTTTATTATTTATCTCCTTAGCTTTGTTTTTCCTTGGATTGGTGAATAAATATGCGTCATTGTTGAATCTGTATCAAAGCTTTTACAATCCTTTTAGATTTTATAAGTGAAACTTCTGCGCGTTGAGATTTCAAGGTCCCGCCATGGCAATACCGTCACGTTATGGAGTAAGGCGAAGATTTTGGTATCTTTGAATCTTGCCAAAGAAATACTAAACAGCTAAACAGATTTTCATCTTGTGGTATATATATTAACAAATTAACAATGCGGTTAGGGTTACCAATGGAGATAACGTTATCATCTATCTTATACCTTCATTATACAACATTACGTAGATTAAGGATGGTTAATTCATTCACATTAGAAGGGATAGAACACCCCATAGACAATACAATACATATACATAACATTACATAATATAATATACACGGTGGAAATTTTCAATGGGTTCTGGAGGGAAAGTACTTGAAATACTGGAGATAGCAAATTTTTCTGAAAGAAGACATTCCTTTACTTTTAAAAATTAATAGAACTGCATTTAAAGATTTTCGAAAATACGTCTAAGATAGTGGCTTTGCCTATATAAATTTTCCACGCTGAAACACCTTCCCGTATACTCACTCCCTTTTTAAAGTATGTACTTACTGATAATTTGTTTTTCACATCGCAATCCATAAAAATGTTTATAATCAAACTTCCACTTTGATCGCAAATACCTTTCAGTCCAGATGTTCTGTATAAAAATTATGTACTCACTTCATTCCCTCTTTTACGATGCTACAAATCTTCTATAAATCATGGTAACGACCCTTTGAATTTAAGCGATTTGTAATCTGTGACCTATTAAAGATTACTTTATTTCAATTCGATGAAGCGAGGCTTGAAGTGCTTGGAATTGATAGCTGTAGCATTTTATAAGTAGCGTTTGATTTAACAATATTTTTATAGGTAAAATAATGGTTGCTATGAGGCTTTAATGTCATGATGTAACTTTCTCTATGTAGAGAGAACTAGTTTTTATTGAGCATTATTTATCTTCAATTAGATTTAGATTTAGTTTTAACTCTGAATTAATGTATACTTATATGAGAATTTATTAAATAGAAATATATGTAATAGCACAGAATAATAACTAGTAGCTAGCTAGTAATAGTATAAATATACTCTTATTCGAGCATCCCAATTCACTAATGAAATGACTTTACCTAAAGAAATGGAATAAGGTAGAATTATTGGATATCCATCCAACGTGATATATTTTTGCCAATTGTAAACCGATTTTCGGAATTTAATTTTAATATAAGAAATTGTAGTGGCTTTGCGCGTCGAAATTTAATAATGTGATAATACAACATCGGAAAATGAGACAGAGCCATTGAAATCGGTCATATTCATATTAAAGTTACAAGTTTCTATACTTTTTGTTTTTTTCTTCATAATTATATGTGAAATTACTTTGTACGGATTTTAGATTTCGATTTCATGTTATGGCTCAATATCATAATTTGAAAAGTTTTTAGGTAATAAAATATAGGTAAGCGTAGGTAATAGCGTAATAAGGCTTTAATATTATATAAATAGCGGAGGGATGTTTCAAACTTTTTGATGAGTTATCAATTGATCTTCATTGTTTGTTTCCTCAACAATAGGTAGGTACTTTACAGCATCCATATTAAATTTCCTTATTTGTTTATTTATTTTGGGTTCAATACAAGCTTTAAAACAGCTTTGTGGCTAAAATTAAATTTTGTTTTGGTTTTGTTTGCGAACGAAGATTTGATATTTATTTGGTTCTTTCCGGGCAAAATGGAGGTCTTTACCATTATTTTAATATGTTTCTATTAAAAACATATTTTAATATGTTCTAAATTCATTAAAATCCATCTACCCATTAAGGCGTAATAAGTAACAAAAAGACAGAGTTATTTTTGTATTATATTTCGTATGGTATGTAGATATTGTGTGTAATTTCAGTATATTTATTTAATTTACTCTCTTAAAAGTATTTTAATACAAATTCATTGGCCTCCTCATTACTCACCCTTTGTTGACTTAGGACAATACATACCGTAGCGTTTTTAGGTTATTTTAATTCTGTATAAGCTTTTCTCAATCTATATATATAAAAATGAAACCCGTTTTCCTTGGTCACGGCATCACGCGTGAACGGGTGGACCGATTTCGATAATTCTTTTTTTATAATATTCCTTGAAGTACGAGGATGGTTCTTATGGAGAGAAAACGTAAACATGTACCACGGGCGAAGCCGGGGCGGACCGCTAGTAATTAAAATAAACGCAGACAGAGGAAATAACTAGCCTTATTTTATTTAACTTATTATAACGAAAACATCTCATTTAGGTTAAATACAAGCGTTTGTTTCTTAGTATTTCTCTCAATTCTCATGGCGTATATTAAATATAGACAACTACACCGGAGAAAGCTAGTCTTATTTTTCTTATCATATACGAATACAATTTTATTATGGTCGAATACAAGGGTCTGTTCTTTAGAATTCCTTACATGTCTACGCCGTTTATATAATAGGTTTTCAGTCTATCTAGAAATTTGGTTTGGCCTAGAAATAAAAAAATGCAAATAAGCATATACCGTCAGTAATAACAATATATAATGTTCTTATGGCTTTTGTACGTGTATTGTAATTTGTTTTCTTAACTAGTTACGCGGCCGGACTTCTCTTTCATCTATTTATCATTTAATATCTACAGCAATATATAGCTCAAAAATCATACATTTGCTAAATCCTTGTTAAAGACCAAGAGGGAAGATCTGTTTGAAATCTATTTACTGATAATCTTTTTTTGTAAAGTTTATGATTAGAACTCAGTCAAATTTACAACACAAATATCTAGTTAATAAAATGTATGTAAAATTGCCTAAATATAACGTAGAAATTTTACTGGTGCGAATGGAAATACATGTGACTAAAGCATCGTATACGATTTACGAATAAAAATAGAAAACAATCTCTTCCATAGGCCTTTTGCGTGATACAATATGTTTATTGTAAAAATATCGGAACTAAAGCTAATAATGTTCATGTACATACCCAGTCACGCTAGATAAGCTAAATTCAACATTTATGACTCAAAATCGAAAAATAATTTTGTATAAGAGATAAGGTAATACAAAAAACGTTAAGAAATTGTAAATAATGTAGGCAATGAACGGGAAACTTTCCGTAAATGGTTGTATTTGAAATTATAGAAAAATACCTTAATTTTGCCTTAAAAGAATAATTTCATTCATCCAAACCACTTATTTTGCACATTTGCAAGTCCATTTACAAGACAACAGCTATATTTCAAAAAGACATCATTCATAAACATTGACTTATAAATAAATTTTCAAAAAGGTATAATTATTTGTTACTATTTGTTGATGGAAACGTGGGTGACTTTTTCATAGTAAAGGTTTATTGGACATAATTATTCTAATCAATCTGTAAATCAACACTAATTGAGATTATAAGTCGTATTTAAAGGTCGACTTCATTAAAGTTATATTTAGACCAATAAAAAGACTATAAATGGAACCAAAAATAATAAATATCAGAAGCTTAGGTATAATTGAGTTTGGGGTATTTTCTTTTCAAATTCGTTTATGAAATTTTTAGTAGATATTTACTATAAGAATGGTATCAGTACATTAATACTTGTTTAAGTATAATATAAAAAAATAGAATAAACGTCGAAGTTACATGGTTAATATTCGTAGAGCACTGCTAGAATTTTAATTTATTTTAAATAATACCTATAGAATGAGTTTATTTTACACAAAAGTAAAAAATATATCCCAAATGCGGCGTTGCGGATTTGGTGAGTTTGTTGATTCAGGACTTAGATTCAGGATATGATTAATTATAAATGGCGACGAAAACAGCAAATTTAATAGCAGTAAACTATACATTTATATTGCCTTTTTTGTTCCATATAAGTAAATTCTACTATGGCTTTTTCTTAGCCCTATATTTACGTATCAAAGGAAGCTTTAATAACAGTAAGCAATTAGGTTTCCATTCGAAGTAAACTGCCATTAAACATCACACGAACCAAAATTAAAGTTTCAGGGAAACATGTTGCGTAGAGCACTAAATCACTCTTAAGTGGCTATTGTATACATTTTGGAGGAAAAAATTCTTATTTGTAAGCTATTATTAGCCCTGTTTTACCTTTATTCACTTCACTCAGAATTAGGTACATAAGTACCTGACCGTTATTTTGTTTAGACATTAGTTCTACGTGGTTCTACGCCGCATAACAACTTTTATTAGAAGCTTTTTAGATTATATATATATTATAATGTTACTTTTTCGTAGAACGATAAAACGAAAATGTTCATTATGAATCTAACCTGAAGCTACGCATAAACAAATACATACTAATCTATGAAAAATCTTCATTCCCGTAGAGGGTATCACATTTGATTTAGATTTATTTAATATGTATTACTGAATGATGCATTGAAATCAAACTGTTTGTTATGAAATTATATTGTAAATAGTTATTATATTCTCTTGTTTATTTGTGTCTCAAAAATTTACAAACCATTCAATCGGGTAAATCTAGTATCTATAGGTATATAAATCTAAAATGCATGACTCAGCAACTTCAAGCAAGTGCAATATCGCAATAACACTATGCGTGCCAAGCACAAAAGTTTCCGTGACCCGAACTAAAACAATAACTGAACACAGGCATGAAGGGAAATTAAAATTTCAACCGCTGACGCGCAGAGACAGGTTAATCACCAGTCATTTTGCGAAATGCCTGTGTCAATATTTCCTAAAGGTCGTGCTACGGTCGTGTTTTGACATTTTGACAGTTGCCAATACTTACGTCTAATGCATTCATCGTGTTTTGTTGTATAATTGATTATTTTTTAAACAACCAGATGTACGACGCTTTCTTTAATCTGCTTTTTTTATTTGCCAAAAAATAGTACTCAAACTTAGCTACTATCAATGGCTACTATTATGTATTCTGTTCCCAAACTTAAAAAAAAAAAAACAATTTTTAATTGTCGATACATTAAATCGAGTTGAAGTTGAGTCGGGGAAATACAGGTTAAGCTACTATAAGCGTGTTAATTAATTGTTTACGTTCCAGAGAATATCACATAATTCGGGAGAGTGTGTTCAGCATACATTAGGAATAATTCGCAACGGACGGAGGTACAACCCATAGAAATCTAAATAACAAGGCAATAGAAGTCGTAAGCGCGCGTGACATTGTCGCCGCTCAGGTGGTTACCATGCCACAAGTCTGTTCGTCGCTTGGTGGTCGCTTGTTCAGTTGTTCCTGACACGTGCGTGAGTAAACATGGTGTGTTACAGCATTTCCCAGTGCGGAAATTCTTCCATAAATTGTAATTATACTAATAAAGGAATAAAATTTCACCGGTAAGTATTTTTGTTTATAAATATTGCCGTTTTTCCTTAAAATTATAGAATATTTACAAGTATTACGAGTGTTACCATAGTAATCGAAATAACAATGAATGACACAGTCGACCATTCTTATTATCACGTTTAACACAAATTTCAACCTTATTTCTATGAGTTTATGTTCAAAGTTATATCTATTGAAAATTGACAACCTCTGTTGTAGAAAAGCCGAATTTTTGCGTATTGGAGCAAAAATAAACAAAACGTCTCATATACTTAGGGATGTTATTCTAAAATAAACCGTAAATTCGTGCGTTAGGATACATATTAAAAAGCTTAATTTAATATTTAAGTTAGTTTTCACTAAAATCAAGCTGTCCAATAAAAGGCATAGTTTACTTGTGTGTACTGTTTAGCTATCGGTTTAAATGTGTTGATTTTGGCGACAGCGGTTTTCATACGAATTATGACATTATAGCACTTCTATGTGTCTTGTTATTTAGATTTCTATGGTACAACCCCATTGAAAATCAGCTTGGAATGGTAGGACACTTATCCTCTTCCACAATCCTCCTAGCCTTTACACTCCCGTCTTTCCACACTTTCTGTATTATTTTCCTTTAATAGCAATTTGCATTGCACCAGCTTTTAGTGATCAGATAAACTATAATATGACAAGACTATTTTCAAGCCAAAAATATATTTTTCAAAATACAGGAACTGTTCAATCACTCCGAATAAGAGAAAACTCAATTTTGTCTAGTTTTTACTTTACACTAGTTCTTCTCTCTAATCAAAGTTTTCAAATAAAATCAGACTTTACAGTGATGTTATCTACTGTATTCCATAGTGGATCCTTATTATTATAACCCAATTTGAAATTTACAGTTTGACTATATCTTTTTAGGATTAGTTTGGGAGTGGAGCAATTGTAAAATATTTTTGTAATAAGTAAATATTTTAAGTATTATCCGATGTGTTTTCTTTTGTTCTTTATACATTCATTTATCTTTAGGTTCAATTTTATAGATTCCACAGTAAAATGAGTGAAAACTTCCAGGATTATCGCATATTAGGTATTATGTTAATTTTTTATGAAAATTATATCATGATATTCACATCAAATTAGATAGAGATGATGTAATATTAATGTGCGACGACGCTGAGCCTTGGGACTAAAGTGTATATTAAAATAAAGAAATCATATTAAAATAAACAAAATATTTCCTATTTTCTTCAAGTTCAAACTACTTTTATATTTGATGGAGTATGTTACGAAATGATATATTTGAATACGCTATAATAAAAATGAGCGTGTGTGCCGAGCACAAACGTCAGAAGTGAAACTTCTTTGGCAAGATTCAAAGATACCAAAATCATCGCCTTACACCATGACGTGACGGTATTGCCTTGACGTGACCATGAAATTTTACTCTCAACGCGCCCAAAGAAGTTTCATTTCAAAATGATGAATTTGTGTAAATAATAAGTGTTTTAGTTGTGAAAAATTGTAAAAGTATTTGTGATTAAACGTATTTTCTATCTTTCTTCTATCAATTCAGAGAGATTGACAAACAAATAGAGAATAAACTTTGGTATTGTGTTGATCTTACAAAATTGCGTGCCGTGGCCCGTATCCAACAGAATGTGAGGATATTCCGAAACTAGGAATCCTAGTTTCCAAATATTTACTGATAAATAAAACACAACTCACTTTCTGATAGGGTATATTTTACAAATCAAAATATATTGTTTCGTTGTTTTCATAGTTAACGTAAAACGTTAATTAACCCCTCACGCGTCCTACTATAACATACTGATTTAGTTACGAGCAAATAATGTACGTAGGACGCGTGAAGCTTTAATTATGTAATTTAGGTACCTCATAAGGCGCGGGTCAAACACAAGCGGCGCGGGCGCGGGCGTGCCATAAGCGCACCTCTTCAATCTGTTTTGCACCACGTCCTTCTTCTACATTTTGTATGAAAGAAATTTGGAAAGGCGTCGAGACGGCACGCCACGGTTGGGCCACGGTTGCGCCGCCTTTCCAAATTTCTTTCATACAAAATGTAGAAGAAGGACGTGGTGCAAAACAGATTGAAGAGGTGCGCTTATGGCACGCCCGCGCCCGCGCCGCTTGTGTTTGACCCGCGCCTAACGATAAAGTAGCTGGATTGTGTGAGATTAAACGAGTTAATATTTTCAACCAATATTTGAGTCGGTATATTGCTCTAGTACATATTCTACTTCCACGTTGGAATTTATAACGTGCGTCAGCTTCGTTTCATTCACTATTAAACCTGAAAACGATATAATAGATTTTGGAAGACGATATGAGAAATAATACTAGTAGATATTGGAAGATACTTATTAATTTCTTGATTAATAAAATGAGATACACATAATAATAATAATAATAAATTATTTATTTGCACCATTATATGTTACAAAAATTTAATGACCCAGGCTCCTAATATAGTTGTAAACTGTTTTTCAGGAGCCTGTGTTCACACTAATTTATTATCACTGTTACAATGGCGTATACACGAATTTATTCAGCTTATTAGACATACCTAATTTATTATAATATTATTTGTTACATTTCAAATTATACATTATTATTGATTATTGTATTACCTATTTAATAATTATGCATGCATTAAAATAAAAAAATAATAAAAATAAAAAATAAAAATAGTTAATAATCCACTCGGTTAACCCTAGTGTGTGGACGTAAAACATGATGTGGTGTGTAGGTGTGAGAGTGTTGTGTGAGAGTGTAGAGTTAGAGTGTAGTGTGTGAATGACTTTAGTAGAGAAAAGAACTGTCCTAGTTAAGAGAGTAAACGTTCAGTATTTACATAATCAAAAGTTGAGAGCCAGTTTTTAATTAGGTACTAGCTTTCCGCAATTGCCTTTGGAATCAAAGGAAACTTCGAAAAGTCAAAGGATATTCCCTTGGGAATCAGAGAGTAAGTAAGAGAATATCATTTTAGCCTGCCAAAACAAAAATTATACGATAAAAAAGCTTCTATCCCCTCGAAATTATCGAAAATGGGATCGAAAAATAATTAATATATACAAAATTCCACTGAAAATAGTAGATATACTTATCCAAAATACTATGAAGTATGTATAATTTATTTAAAAATCAATTAAATAACTATTTTTATCCAGATATCTAAATCTTTGTATGAAGGCAGCGTATGTCATATTCCTTCGCAAATTTTCGAGAGAATGTGATCCAACATTTCAATTAAGTTCGAGCTTACATAAACATAAACTATACCCCAAGGCTTTTATAGCAATTAAAATAAGGCTGCAATAAAATTCAGTTAGAACACACTGCCTTCACAATTGAACGTAATAAGACATTACTGCTGGTTACGGATATAAATTGACTAGAAGGGATAGATGACCGTGTAATTATGTAGGTTTATGGGTCATTAGCTCTTCCAATTCCGTGATGAGATAGATACAGTAAGATAGGATACAGATAGAGTATCGTGATGTTTTTTTTAGCAAACTCAGTATACCATTTCACTCTATTTACTTAAATCGATATTAATCATTCCTATATTTTATTAACAAGACAAAAATATAATACTTATTACAAAAAACCACACACGGCTTAAAAGACATTGAAAAAATGAAAATTTGGATTAGTAAAATTGATGTTAAAAAATGGAATAACTTACAAATCAGAAAGTATATTTGAGCAAAGAGCTTTTTAAGAGTTAATTATATTTTTTTTTATCGTAAAAAGCCCTACACATTTATTATTGCCAAAGTTTTAAGCCACATGTAAAGTTTTGGAACTTACTTTGGAGGCATCTGACGTAATAGCTTCCTCACTCTCTACTTGAATATTACTTATGGTACGGGAGCTATTAACGTTTTAAAAAAAGTCATTTTAGTATAGTTGGGTTTTTGATATACTGTTTCTCTTGCTATTTCGGTTAGAGTCCGGGCTGTCTGGCTGGCGGTAGTGGTTGCGTTTATTAGTGCGCACAGGAAAATATCCGTAATATAAAGTCATTTATTAACGCGTAATTTTTAATCTTTTGCCTTTAGATTTTAGAATAACCGCATATCAAATTTATATACACATATTCGTACATACGCATCCTGACACACACACACACACACACACACACAGCCACGCTCACAATCTCATACTCATACATACATTGCATGCCTGATATTTTATTTAATACGTACCTTGTTTCTAACTCCGGCCTTTGTTTCTTTATGTTTTTTGTAATTTATAATATTTATTAATGTAGGTATTCATTTTTTGTACAGTACTATACCGGCTATGTCTTGTGTGGAAGGCGTCGGTCGCCTCTAGCACAGGTTTATACCTAGTTGAGGCGATCGTCGAGTTCAAATTGTATTGTGTTATGTATTACTTAGTACTAAATAAACGATAGATCCATCAGACATAAATTTTTTATTGCAAGACGTTTTTTTCGT
>CAJQZM010029049.1:0-16419 GCA_907164665.1 Colias nastes | reverse complement strand
TTACGACAAATAATGGTTAATTTTCGAAGCGATTTTAACCAATACAGTATTAATCCTTAACCAATTAAATACCTTGAATACATTGTTCATTTAATATAGATCTATATGGCCGTATGATTTAAGTGAATATTTTCGAAGATATTACAGATTTAAAAATTGCGGGACGTAGCGTTTGCGGCGGTACCGGCCGGCCGCCATTGCACCCGTGCGAAGCCGGGGCGGGTCGCTAGTCTATAATATAAAAATGAATCCCAAAATGTGTTGGTAAGCGCATAACTTGAGAACGTCTGAACCGATTTCGTTAATTCTTTTTTTATTATATTCCTTGAAGTAAGAGGATGGTTCTTACGTAGAGAAAACGTAAATATGTACCACGGGCGAAGCCGGGGCGGACTGCTAGTTTGAAATAAATTCGGTTTCGCGCGAATTTATGTTACCAATTCTCTTCCACATAATATTATACCCTTTCCAATTACTAGTATATTATTATAATCTGTGGTATAAACATTTATTATTTGTCTTCCTGTACGTACTTAAATGGTAAGATTCATTGAGTTAAAGATTCTCTTAGAGAATAAAGGAATATTGAAATCAATTTCTGTTGCTATATATTATTAATATGCAGTAACATAATACCTTGTATCCGTTCTATTATACTGCCTATTCCGCCAATCTTCTCCTTTTCCCGGAACCAGCATGACCTAATTCTTAGCTAATTTAACTAAATTACACAACAAATTCTATGTACTTGAGCTAATTTCCTCTAATTTCCATTTCTTTGTATTGTGATAATATGAGAAATCTGTGTTCAAAATTAATTAGGTAACCAAAACCTACATAGCTTGAGGAGAGCCGAAATAAAGGATTAATTAGTCGTGATTTCATTCTAGATTAGTAATTATATCTATGTGCCTGTAAGTAATATTAGTCTGTTACTTACCCCGGTTTCATAGGGATAAAGCCAGAGAAAAATAGGCTTTATGTTAACGAGTGTATGGTTCAGTATCTTTAAAGATTATGTATAAAAAAGAAAATATAATCAAGAAAGGAATAGATTTTGCCTTTATGATATGAGTGTAGAAGAAAAAAGCTTCTAAATAGAAAAATGCGCTAGACTTAGAGTTACAAAAAATGTAAAAAGCCCCATTTAAAAACAATAAAATTTCACGTTGAAAACGTTAGGCAATTACCAATTTTTGTTATAACTGCATTATAAATTGCAATGTAAATGAATGGACCAATTAAGAATGCAAATATTGTTGAAAGAAAATATTAATTTCAGAACGCGGGTAGATATTAATTTATTCAGGAACTTAGTAAAATATGGCAGCTGGAATTTCACTCTAAGTGGGTACAACGTGCGCTGATTACTGAAAATTTGAATTTTATAATGAATTCCACGAATTTTTTGCATAATGCAATAGTTTCCAATTAGTTCTGTTACAATATTATTCTTATGTTGTTGTACCAAGTATATTTTTAATATTATAATCTGAAAAGGTTTTTGTTTGTTTAAATGTGCTAATTTCAGGAACTACGGGTCCGTATTAAAAAATTATTTCATTGTTAGATAGTCCATTAATTGAGGAAGGCTATATAATATCAAAACATTAAGACAAATAGGATCGGTGCAATGTGAGTAATACCACGAAATACGGAGGCACAGCTCGTATACAATACAATGAAACCATTCAAAACGTAATAAGCAGTTAATTAGACAAAATTGTCATGCAGATATTATCATTATTGTATAACATGGCGACGTAAAACTGAACTGAAAATGCCTTTATTGCTACACATGAGCACTCCCCAACACCTAATAACATTGTAATAACAGACGTATAATGTATATTACATATTTACAAGGACATTTACAATAAGTTAGATAAGTCAGACAATATGAACGTAACTCCCGAATTCCATATGGCGATTGTAACTTTCTCCCCATTTAAATTAAGTCATTCCAAGAAACCGTTCCGTTAATTCTAAATTATATAATAGATTCATTGCTCCCGAAACTTAGGAATTCCGAACCATCTCATTGAACAACTCCCTGACAAAGATCTTCTACTTAATTACTTTGTAGTCTGAGCGATTTGTATTCCAAAGATGGCTGGAATGACTATTCTATTACGGCTCCATTGGACACATTTTCTGGTAGATCACAATGAATAGTAACAATCTAATGGAAAAACTATAGAATTGGATTGATATAATACGTCGTAATTTTGCTTCACAAAACAGTCGTTACAATAATGGTAATGGACGAAAATGGCGAGTCTTTAAGGCTTGTAATGTAAATAAATTGAATTGTGGTAACATTTAAAAGAATTTAGTGGATAACAAGTATCTTTAAAAAGAATGTGTGTGCAGAGCACACATGTTAGAAGTAAAACTTCTTTGGCAAGATTAAAAAATACCAAAATCGTCGCCTTACTCCATGACGTGACAGTGTAGCCATGATGCGACCTCAAAACTTTACTCTCAACGCGTCTAAAGAAGTTTCACTTCAAAAGTAGCTTCAGAAGATTGTAAATTTTCTAACCTTTAGGTACTTGTTTAAATGATTGATCTGAATTCACTTGAAAAACTATTCAAATGATAGAGGACAAAATTAAGGTTCAGCGTTATTAATTCAAATTTTGACAAGCCAAGGAAGCAGAACCCATCGTGCCAAATATATTGCTCTCTGCAATGCAGCAGTGCTACGGACAGTTGTTGCTCACTCAGCTGGTCTTGCTTAAATCATTATCATGTAGGCTAGGGTAATGGTAGATATCATCAAGCTGAGTATTTTTAATATTCCCATAATTCCAAGATTTTTCTAGGTAAAGGTAACCAACAAATAGTTGTGAAGGATAGGGTATTTTTTAGCCTATTATCCTACGTAATAGTCTAGCTTTTATTGCTCTAGGATAAACAAATTGAAAAAAAGTATATTATGTTACGAATTGAGAATCTTCATCGTTTTAGGCTATGTCTATTATAATTACTTTACGAAAATAGTGGGCTTTTGATATAAATATAAGGCCAGAGAAGGGTAGTCAAAGACAAATGTAACCTATTTGACTAAAGTAAAATATTCAGTATTAATAGCCAAGCATTATGCTCGCATCTTAAAGCATGTTGCGAATTCTCAAAGAGATTTGTACCCTAATCCATTGAGCTAAAGTTCAATTTTCCTTATCCGGAATTCTAGTAGATTTGTATGTATATGATTAAGGTTTACGACTATCGGTAGAAGATAATATGTTATATACGATCTCTTTAAGAATTGATTCGGGACAAATAATTCTGGCCCGACCTTGTGGATAAAAGGGAATTCTAAGCACGAAATATTCGGCCGATTCAGAAATATATTTATACGATTAACTGTATTATTTGTAAGAAATACATTTTATACGTATACAGCATAAGAATTTCTATTTTTATTTAGTTTACGTGATATAAATAACATTAGTGATGCTTGAAAAATTCCTTTATTTTTTGACGATAACATTTATGAAACATTCCTAGAAATTGTATTTCAAAGATAAAAACAAAAAAGTAATCTATATTAATTTGACTAATTGCTGAGGGTTTTATCGCAATGTATTCAAAGATTATGCAGTCCTTGGCAAATTTATCTTGTCACCCGAATTTAAATACGACAAAGACGGTAATATGCTAAAACGTTGCTATAGGCAAAGGGTCGAGTCAACAAATCGGTGCTAAACAAACTAATATATTTGGAGGAGCCTTTCGTGCATACCAAGGATCGAGCTTTGGTTTTCCGATGATAGGATAGTACAATAATATGACTTATTTTGGATATTTGAATTTATTATTTGCTTCGTCTTCTTTAAGCATGAAAATTGTTCAACTGTTTAGTGTGAATTTTCTAGATCGGCAACATGGATTGGATTTATCCATCATAAACTCGAGAACGGCTCGACCAATACGGCAATTTTTTACGTTTTTGTTTAGGCACAAGGTAGGTTCTTATGGAGAGAAAACACTAAAGGGGCAAAAGGACAGAGCAATGTCTTCGTAACATCTACCTAAGCATCTACCTATTATATCTAGAACAAAATTATATATTTCTGTATTTGTGTAGACTATTGTAGACTTATGATATATCTCTACGGTCAGGTTTTTAGGCTCCTTTGGGTATGGTACCCTAAAACCCAGCATGATAAAATGAGTTAATCTTAACAGCCTTTTACAGTCCCGTCACGTTCCTCCCAGTTATTGACGGCAAAGGTTATTTTTGATATGTTTTTATCTTCGTTATCGATTTAGAAGATAGTCATTTTGATCACCGTCCCTGTGGAGAACCTTTTAGTGCCGATAATATATTGTGGGTGTGAGTTATTGTTACTCTTTTCGTTATTTGTGGGGAAACATATTTTATTTTTGCTGTATTAATAGGGGATGTTTATGAGAATTATTGTAATTGTGACGAAAGAACTTCGTCGTTATATTTAAATTAAACAGATTTTATTTTAACTGAAAATAAATTGTTATGACGAATAATATGATAAAAATATTGTTTAAATAAACCTTGAAAAATATATCTAGATCTACTGTATCATATCCGCGAATGTGGAAATATACTAAAACTTAAAACTCACACATATTTTTCAAATAAACAAAAAACTACACCAAATAATAAATATGCAACGACATGGGAAACCGATATTGGAAGCACAAAGCTTTGATCTTTCTTTATAGCATATGTTGCAGCCAAAGTCATAATTACTGACCCATTATCCAACTATTACAAACTCTCTAATGATCCATAATAATAACCAAAGAAAATTAAACTTGCATAACACAAATGCGGTTACCTAGCGGAATTATTACAGTCATTAAATTAATTGCCTTGATCGAATTATTCTAACTACATCACTAAGTATATTAACCCTTAGCTGGTATCGCCTTTTTTGGCAACACTACCGGTATCGTGGGTCAAATTTTACCCATACCAAACAATCTGTTGTAGAACGTAGATTTTTTATTATTTGTATAAAATATGGTTAGTTATGAAATAAAAAAATATTTTTTTACAAAATTAACTTTGTTCAATTTTAGAATATAAAAAAATATCATGTTTTACACGCATTTGTAACTAACCTTATTTTTTGGCACTTCTTGGTTAGTGTGAACTTAAAACATTAAAAAAAAATTGAAATATAAGAAAAACTTTAACTAAAATATATTTATGGCACTTCTCATATCTTTATAATAACAAAAAAATAAATTGCTTCTGAAATCAGCATAAAATAAAAAAAATGACAACCAAAACCAAAATGACTTCTACCATCAACCATCATCCTCATCTTCTTCGCTCTCATCTCTCGTATTTTCGTTCCTCGTATTTTCTATTATTCTCGTATTCTCCTCTTCGTTTTCACTGTAGTCAGAACTTACTCCAAATACACTGTCTTCTGAGCAACTAACAGGTTCGGGACTGTCACGAACGCTGATGATTTCGTCGTCACAAAGTTGGTTTACATTTGGTTTCCTTTCAGTTTCCAATTCCAAATCATCACTTAAGGCGTCCATCAACTCCTCGATTTGTCTGTCGTTCAAAAAGCCCTCCATTGTAGTACAAATAAACACTAAAACAAAAAAAGTAAGTAATTACACTCAGTGAAAAAAGTTACTCATTTGGTATCGTGGGTCGAACGTGACCCAGAAGACTACTTACCTCCGCTCCTTAGATAGTCACAGTGCTGCACGTCCACCCCCCGCCGCAGCTAGCGACGCACTGAGAATACGTAGAAGCGCACAGTCGTTGCATAAATATTAAAAGAATTATAACCGAAAATGTTCGCTTCTGGGTCAAATTTGACCCACGATACCTGCTAAATCTAGTCTGAGGGCACTTACAAGTAAATTGAGTTTGAGTGCAGTATTCAAGTACGTACCTATTATCATTGCCGTCAATGATTTAGTTTGCTATGCAATTTACGAATGATCCATTGAATATCTAGTTTGAATTTATTATATCACTACATAGTAAAAACAAAGTCGCTTTCTCTGTCCCTATGTCCCTTTGTATGCTTAAATCTTAAAAACTACGCAACGGATTTTGATGCGGTTTTTTTAAATAGGTAGAGTGATTCAAGAGGAAGGTTTTAGTATATAATTTATTAGGTTTTATACAAAGCGGGCGAAGCCGCGGGCGGTAAGCTAGTATTTATATATATTATATTATATTTATAGTGGTTGTTCTATTTAAACCAGATTTGGGGTTATCGTAAACCACATATTGTTAAGCGGGATATAAAATGTATTCTGTTAAAATATCTATTTTACGAACGTATTTTTTCCTTCCTGCACGGCTTAGGTGGTTTATCTATAATACTTGGTTAGGTGCAGTTTTAATCCTGATTGACGTTCCAATAAATTTCCTTTTTACCTCAAAAACAACCTTTATAGTATCGTTGAAAGGCATAGCATCTATACTGTAGTAGTTCATAATATTATATTTGTTAATATTGTAAAACAAGTCAACTACGTAAATAATCACAAATTTACAGGTATTTCTGATAAAACACTTAGGACCAATCAATATATTATCAGGAAAAGTGAACTGGAAAATAGAATTTCATGACAACATTAAAACCACTTGTTTTCAAAGCCATTAGTTTAGTTAATGTATAGGTGGAATGCCAAAACAAAACACTCATCCTAGTGAAGACCTAATAGATTAGTTTTCTCGCCAACCCTTAAAGGGTTCGTGAAATATTACCTGACAGCAATTACTGGATGGATGGATGGCGTAAACCAACAGGTGATTATTAGCTGATGAGATATTTGACGAAAATCTTAATACATAAAATGTATAGGTGATTGACTGACTCGACTATCAACTTGACCAAACTACTGCACTCATCGGACTAAAATTCAACATGCAGATAGCCGCTATGATGTAGACATCCGATAAGACAGGATCAATGGGATAGAATAGGCGATGAAAGTTTGTCTATGATATCAAATTATTTTGGGAAGCGGGTGAAGCTTCAGGCAACAGCTAGTACCTACATGAGATATATACGTATAGATGATTCTCCTTTATTTAAAATTATAGCCCTTTCTTTGACTCCCAGTCGTGGAATGTATTATCACTAGTATAAGATTACCCTTTTCTGAATAAATTTCTTCATTGCCAGCTAAATTTTTTCCTCACACTTTTCACCGCGCTTTAGGCACAGAAGTGCCATAAAATTCCTTATCCCGGACTCTCGCAGACATTGAATTTTATACCCTAATGTTTGAGATATTAAGTGGAGAGTCGGGTGTCGAAAGATTTTTTGTTATTATGTAAATTTTGGGACGTGAAAACATCGGGACTTATTCTCGCTTACGAATTCATATTATTGTTTTCGGGGGTGTTAGAATGGCTTGTCATGAATCTTGTGTTTTTGTTTCATTTCGCGTAAAATGGGTTAGGTAATTGTCTTGGTGTAGCGGCGGCGTGCAAACGTTTGTTGAAATTAAATGTGGTGACACAAGTGATGTGAAAATGACATGTATTGTTGACGATACAAAAATGGAGCGTTTGCTGGCTTATTCACAATATTCCAGTTTGTTTTATATTTCCTTAACGCAACATTTGCATGTCAGTTTCGTTTTATGAAATAAAAGCACACGAGAATGTGGGTGAATAAAAACACGAAGATGATTTATTGCGCAATGACATTTATTAAATTTAAAGTAGAGAAGTGTCAAGGGAATCAGTTACAAGGTTATCATTAATGAAATTTATAATAACAATGTTTCTTAAATTTTAATAAACAAAATATTGAATAAGTTGAAAACATAGTCATAATGGCTAAAGTAGTTCGTAATAATTTAAATACTAATAGATACTTCTTTTTATTATTTAAACAAAACAATCCTATCCTTTATCAATAATAAATATTGTTTAAATGTTTGAAATCTATAATTGCTGTGTGTGTGTATACCACAGTACCAATGTATCTATTCACATGTATGTCGAATAGCTTCCTTTAGTGATTAAGATTAAAGGATAATTAAATCGGGACAGCAAGATAGTAGTTTATTAATCAAAGGAGTATTTATTAACAAGCGTCTTTGATACGCGATTTGAACAATTTATCAACGGTTTGGAAAATTGATAATACTGAGGCGAGGATATCATATTTCAATGAATAGGTGTACTAGCTGTGCCGCGCGGTTGCGTTCGCCGTCGGCAAATGCAAGTAATTGTCAAGTTTGGGTGTTATTCTGGTATATAAGCTACATCACTGCCAAGTATCATCAAAATAATATGTTGAGTGGTTATCACGTGAATGAGTAACAAACACACATCCACACATTCTTACAAACTAATGCGTTTATAAGTGAAGTTGGAAATTGCAATTTTAAATACCTACCTACTAGCTACTATTATCGATTTTGGATTTTTATAATAGAGCAAGGTAGGTTATCCCATAACAAATAAAATCAGGGGACACTGGTGTTTTTTCTTTTAGAGATTTATTCATATAAGGCATTTTCTAAGGCTCCTATTCTAAACGCTGTAAAACAGTTTTTCATCAATATTTTTTACTAGCTGCTCCGCGCGGTTTCACCCCCGTGGCTCCACTCCTGTTGGTCGTAGCGTGATGATATATAGCCTATAGCCTTCCTCGATAAATGAGCTATCTAACACCGAAAGAATTTTTCAAATCGGACCAGTAGTTCTCGAGATTAGCGCGTTCAAACAAACAAACAAACTCTTCAGCTTTATATTATTAGTAAAGATTAATATTGAACGGATTTTAATGATTTGAATACTTATTTACAAAAATGTGTCTATCGTGTTAGAATTGAAGCGAACAGTATTAAATAAGATTGTCAAGACAAAACTTGAAACAATAACTTTAATTACAACAGTTCAATATTATATCTGTTATAATTGGAGCAATCATAACATAATTGGTTCGGTGTTATCACAAATTTATTGTTATATAATTCTAGGTAATTGCAACCGTTCAACCAAACATCTGCTAATGAAAAATTTAATTGTTCCCAATTTGACAGTTAAATAAAATATTTTGTTCTATATTTAATTTGTATAGCTGAAAGCTAAATTAGATATTATAATAATATATATGTATTATGTATATATATACTTTTATATAAATGAAAATAAATGAAAAAAGAGCATATGAGCCGATCACACGTGTCAGAAGTGAAACTTCTTTGACAAAATTCAAAGATACCAAAATCGTCGCCTTATATGACGGTATTGACATGACGCGACCTTGAAATTCTACTCTCTACCTAAAGAAGTTTCACTTCAACAAGTTTATCTTTATTAATATTTTAAATGTGCAAGTAACTATTTATTTCTTTTACAATTTTACGCGTAACAATTCAAGCGATTTTGATGAAGTATTGAATATAGGCGATTTATATTTACACAAACACAAATAATATTAGAAAATCCTACATAAAGAATAACAGAACACTAATTAAAAACGGATAAATCAGTCTTACAGAACAGCAAACGCAAATTAAGTGCGCCATTTATATGGTTCCCAAAAACTCATCAGCGGCAAAAATAGACAGAATAAAACAATAAATTTCAATCAAAGTACAAATTGCTTCGGCAATTGAGATTTCTTTGTTTTTCCGTCATTAGTCAGAGATCCCGCGCTTTATATTTTAAAATTAAATGCTTTTTAAACAGCTGTTCCGTAAGTGCCTGAAGTAATTAACTTATTAAATATTATCATTTTAATAAAAATATTTTATTATCTACTAGCTTCCGCCCGCGGCTTCGCCCGTGTTGTGTTTTGATAAAAGGTAGCGGTATGTTCTTTCTCAGGGTCTAAAGATTGTCTGTGCCAAATTTCATCAAAATCGGTTGAGAGGTTTAAGCGGGAAAGTGTAACAGACAGACCGACAGACAGAGTTACTTTCGCATTTGTAATATTAGTAGGGATGAATTTATATTATCTGTATTATCGTCGCGAGTATATTTACTGTATAACGTCTAGACAGTGTTTTTAGTTGTTATCTACATAATATTGTTATGGTTTGGAACAACTTTAATTAGAAGGTTAAAAATCGCTGAACGTGTAGAAAATGTTGCTGAAACTAAACAATGAACTAAAGATCGAATTCTTTATCACAATATCAATATAATATATATAATATGAATAGGTATAGAGCCTTTAGTCACATTCGTTACAAACATTTTCCCGCCACCCAAAAAAGTAAAAATCACATCGACATTGTTGCAAAGGAATCTTTATTATTATCCAACTTGGTAACGCATACTAATTATTTCTAGTAATTCCTGCTATCAAATCTTTCAAAGAAACAGCTTTATAACATAAAGATCTCATTTAATATTTCCCCCTCAAGGAACCAAACCCAGTAATATATTAAACGTCAGAATATTAAAGCATTCTGAAATATGAATAACCGCTCCTCAGAGACATTGTTCCCAGTAACACCCCAACTAATCCACTTAGTCGAAAACGAAAGAAAAATCTAGAATGTCTGCGATCTAAACGTTCGTCATTTACTTCAACGGACCATAAAATTATGGCTCAAATGATATCGGACTCTATTGAATGAGATTAAAGTTCATATTGTCTTAAAACAATGCTTTGAAAGACCAAAATGGTATCCTTACTTGGTTATAGTTAAATTATTAGGCTGAAAAAATGTATAGGTATTTTTTTAAGACAAAAAGTAAGGAAATTAATAAAACTCATAAGAGCCCACAATGTTTTAAGTTCAATTTGAATTTCTATAGTAATTAAATTATAAGAAACAACAGTAACAAGTAGAAGAATATTTTAAATAGAGTATTGATATAAAAAAATCCATTAAGTACAATATCCTTTAAAGATACTTTGTACTTTCAGAATTCTAGCTTACAAAATTATTTTAATTGAAAACATGAAAATCTGTTAGTTCGATCAAAGGTTTGTACTTTGCAGACAATTTTTTTTAATTTAACAATATTAATAGCGTATTTTTATATCATTTTATATTTTCGTTAAAAAACAAATCTGAAATAAGATATTTAAAGGATAAAATTAACCCTAAATCGCACACGTATTTTTTAAAAGCTGTTCAACACAGCTTTAAAAATATATTTTATTAAAATTAATGAAAAATGGTTTAATGTCACTTACCGTTCTCATAACGCTGGCTTTGATCTGATGATCCTGAAATAAATAAAAATTTCGTTAAATTTGTTGTATATTTAATTTAAAAAAATATAGATATTTGTTCATTTATATGAACAAGGTAATGAACAAGAACCTTTACAACTATTTATGAATATTCATTTTTTATAATAGCATCTATTTTGAATATCGCTTCTATCGAGACGAATCGAAAATAATTTTGATAATTCCTAGTATTATAAGTACATTTGCTTGATCTGCCATAAAAAATACAAAAAAAGTGCAGTGTGATAATGAAATATTGTAGTCAACGCAAACTGGTGTCCTTAATTCTTTAGTAGAAAATACTAGTTCCGTACTATGGGGATCCCCCTTAATATTTTACTTTTTTTTATTTTTAGTATTTGTTGTTATAGCGGCAACGGAAATACATCATTTGTGAAAATTTCAGCTTTCTAGCTATCACTGTTTATGAGATAGAGCCTGGAGACAGACAGACAGACAACGAAGTCTCAGTAATAGGGTCCCGTTTTACCCTTTGGGTACGGAACCCTAAAAATTAATACGTTCCATAAAGAAATCAATCGAAAAAACAAATATAACATGCATCTGCCCCATACCCCACAAGGGGACACGGGATGTCAATTTCATAAAATTGCAAACAGATCGAGTGTATGCATACAGAAATAGACAGAAATATATTGAAAAAAAACTTTATCAAAATTTATAGATCCTGCAAAGCTATTCGTTTTGCTGAAAAATAAATAAAAGAAAAAATTGCAATAACATTCCACACTGAAAATCCATACTATAATATTATAAATGCGAAAGTAACTCTGTCTGTCTGTCTGTTACTCAATCACGCCTAAACTACTGAACCAATTTTCATGAAATTTGGTATGGAGATATTTTGATACCCGAGAAAGGACATAGGCTACTTTTTATCCCGGGAAAATGACGCAATCCCGGAAATCCCACGGGGACGGGAACTATGCGGGTCTTTCTTTGACTGCGCGGGCGAAGCCGCGGGCGGAAAGCTAGTAATAAATAATATCAATTTATTAATTAGTTACAAACACAGTTACAAAACTCATCCATAGTTTGAGAAAAAAATTTTCGGAAAGATGTTTGTCTCTGTTTTTCGAAAAATGTGCTGATGTAGGAGTACATAATATATAACTAGATATGTAATTAGATACACAAATAATTTACCTACATACAGAATGAGTACATCAATTTGATACATACATCTATACTTGGTTATGGTCGAATTTCAAACACTACTAGTTAATATCGAAGATAGTATATAGCTAAGTAAATAGCTAGGTACATATCAATATCACATCTCATCAAGGTAATCGATTCAAGAGCACTGGAGCAGAGCGTACAAGCAATCTGATAGCGATTACGTCTTAAAGCAGTATTAATTCCAGCGTACGAAAGAGATGGTGCTACACGACCTATAGCGCTGTCTTTTTTCCACACTGGAATGAAAACTGCTAAGACATGGTACCGATAGTAATTACCTTAGATTATGTCTGGTCGTAAAGCCGGGCTTTAAAAATTAATGGCTGTGTGTAATCTGTTAGCTTTAGGTGCTAAATACCGTGGAATATTTTCTTTATTCTGGAATAATTTGTTAACGGTCCTTTTAAGGAAAGATAGTTACAATTTTAAGGCTATTCCAAACACAGCGTAGTTTCAGCTGCTATTAGTTTGTAAGTAGTACTAACTACTACACTACTACACTACTACTAAGAACTATCTTAGTATTTTTTTCTTGTTATCCATCAGTTTTTCAAATCAGTTAATAGGGCAATATGATTAATGTTTAAACTGTTTTTAAACATTTGTTTTCAATATTATTTAGAACGCTAGTTACCTATTTATTTTCAAAATCTTCAATACCTAAATAATATATAATCTATACTACCTGAAGAGTTTTTTGTTTGTTTGAACGCGCTAATCTCGGGAACTACTGGTCCGATTTGAAAAAAATATTTCGGTGTTAGATAGCCCATTTATTGAGGAAGGCTATAGGCTATTATATCATCTCGCTAAGACCAACAGGAGCGGAGCACTACGGGTAAAACCGTGGAGCAGTTAAACTAATATGTTTCCCATGCATATACAATTCAGTACCTTCTTCCCACTGACAGAAATCCATTGCACAAAGAGAGCCGAAATCCGTCAATAAGGAATTTATGAAAACAATTGTAAATTTAAATTTCGACCTCTTTGCAGATACAAAGCAGGTGCATGTTGAGCTCTGGTTGCTGGATTTGCATAGAGTCTATAAAAACAAGGATATAGAGAAATAGGAAGCGGCATTTATTTTTCGTAACGTTCGCGTTGTTGTAACAGATGGGTTAACGCTGTTATATTTTTTGCTAGCATTTTGTAGAGCATTGTATAAATGCAGTGTAGTCTTTTAGGTGACGGTTTGTTGGATTGTTTTAATAATTGTCTGGATATGTACTTTTTTACTATAGTTTATTTGAATTACACAATTGTTGATATATTACAGAACAATTATAAAAGTGCAGAATAGAGATGAAGCAACAACTGTGTCTAAAATGTTATAATGATCAAAATCAATCAATCAATCACATTTTGGTAAAAAATATATTGTTTAGTTACCAATGTCAAAACACCATGATAAGTTTCACAAAAGTGAACAATACGCAAAGATAATAACCAAATACCTTACCATCAAAAATATAAATAAATATAAAAATGCTCTTCTAGAATCCGGTATCCATGTAGCACCCGCATAAATGATTATAGTGATTATGGGCGACTTTGTCTTAATGCTAAAGCCGTGAATTTCGGTTTCCTTTTTGTTTATTTTATTTCGTTTACTCCCTTTCATACACGACTACGAGCGGTATAAATTGTTCCCAACAATACCTAGTGGATATTTATCGCGGACGTGTGTGTTTTCTTTGTTAAGTTATATTGTATTATCTGGTTTTCGTTTATTATTTTTGTGTAACTGTTGCACTGCGCTAAAAATACATTTAAGTAGCTTTCTCCGGGATCTGACTGAGATAACCAGAGAAAAAAAAATAGGTAGGTACATTATATCAATCAGGAATGGTGTAGGTACGGTATCTTTTATTAATTTATCTATCTAAATTGGAATTTTCAAATTCTACGACGTAGCAAGAGCATTCTTTTAGTGTAAACGAAAACTCGTATTCAGTGTTGTTCAGTATTAGAACATTGCATAGAATCTTTTCAAACGCACTAAGAACAACGAAGGAATGATCTACGCCTGTTTACACTAAAATAATTTGACATTATGTTCTATTTATGGTCTGAAATATAACGTGTCACATTAAACATCGGATAAAATAAGTTCAAAATCGCTCATTAAATATTTAATTACGAAAAGCATGTATATTTAAAGAGATAAAGCGTTAACAACACCATTGAAAATAATGAACACGTCATGATTAAATGAATTTATTAATCGACACGGAATTCCGAAAACGTCAAAAAGGAATTAATAAACGGATACCATACTGGACGAAAGTATAAGTTTTAATGAAATAAGAGAATGGACAAACAGCTGGTTATTAAACTTTTGGTTTTAAATAATTTCAGAACGTTTTATACGACTTCTGGTTTGCGGAGTTAGCAATTCGTAATTATTTCGTGCGCTTGGTGTATTGTATTGACTTCTGTAATTATGTTTCGTTAAACTGGTTATGTATATATTATTATGTAACAGGAATATGATGAAAACCGAGAATAGTTCGATTGGATGAAAAATGATAAAAAAACCAACACAATTTTATCATTTCACTCAACTAATAAACTAGTAGATCAAACTTCTAGAATGGCTCAGTGCAAAAAACGAAAAAAAAACATCCTAAGATTGATATTTAAAAGAGTACCAATCAATTAATGATCTAAGCAAATCTTTTGACACTCAGAAGTTAATATTAAAATATCCTTACAAACTTGCATACACGCAAACGCACGCACAAACATACACACACTTCAGTGTTATATTTCGATAGAACCATTATTGTAAGAAAAGATAGGCAGGATAATAAAAATGAAACATAGCACATCATCTAAAACACACAATTACGAAAACACAACCACTAAATACTAAAACAAAATCAAAGTACGCAATTTTTCACCGTTGATAACACAAAAGTAACTCAGAAGTGAATCTCACATGAATATTTGATCGTTAAAAGGAATGAATGGTGTTAGGCCCTTCCTCTTCCCGATTCCCCGAAATTGTGGGTTGATGGGCAAATCCTTATATTTGAGATTCAAATATTTCCAAGATATTTTTATATTTGCAAACCGTTAGCTTTTATTATGGTAAATGTGAGGTGAAAAGATTGAAATACCTTTTACTGGGAAAATAGAAATTGGTACGGTTGATAGGTATACCGGACCTATCAACCGTACCAATTTCTATTCCTATTATTTCTATTATTATATATATTTCTATTATTTCTACAAAAATTTTTTTTTTCGCCAAACTTTTTGTACCAGTATTGCATTTGGATTTTTGGAGAGTATTTGATAAAATGTGACCATTATTATATTTACCATACTTCTAGTAGGGGGAAAAAGTGCTGCCATACTTGAAAAATTAATTTAGTATTAATTTATATAAGTGAAGATTTCCACCACCTAGATCTTTGAAATTTTGTATTTATATTCGTTGAACCTCAAACTTACAGGAAAAATTAGTGCCATACTGTTACTAATCGTTCAAAATACGAATAAAATCTTACAATAAAAAAAAATCTTATACACATTCGCCACCTCCCACAGGTATGGCATTATCACACTTCTATTTATAATCATTTAGGAGTTGTTGAAAAAAAAATTTAGGGTGGTACAAATGGTTCGGCGAAAAAAAAAATTGCAGATTTTCGGCGGTATGGCGACCATTTGGAATCGTCCGAAAAGTATGGCATGGCGATTTTCGTAAATGGCTGCACGACGATGGTTACCTGTGCAAAAGTTAGCCTGGTACAAATGGTTTAATTGTTTTTTTTAAATCAACACATTCGCGTCGGTATGGCGGGCTGTAAGTCACACCGGAAAAGTATGGCATGACACTACCGCCTACTTCTTTTTTATGGGCTATCGGTAAATTCTAAAATTTTTGTGTTACAAATCGTTTGACTTCGCTATTTTTCCGACGAGTTCGACTAACGCCCACGCGACTAAGCCGCCGGTACCAGCGTTCACACCATCGTTTTTCTTTTTGTCATTGCGTACTAAGACCCCTGTAGAA
>CAJQZM010029048.1:0-19313 GCA_907164665.1 Colias nastes | reverse complement strand
ACAATTATGACCACTAATAAAATAAATATCACAAATAAGTTATAGTAAGCTCGTAATAGATGTGCACTCGGCAACGGTCGGCGAACGAATGACGCGAGTTAACTACTCGGGTCTTCCACGCAAGCCTTCACAGGCTTCGGGGTAACTGTTCGGGGCGATGGCCCCTTTCAGTGGTGGCAACGCCGCCTGCAACTACAGGCGGGGCACTGGGTGGGACCGGATGGTCCAAGGTGTCATGTCCGGGAGGTATCCTGCTGCAGTGCGATCCAGCCCGCGGTATCGCGGGCGATCTGCGAGCTGCTGCAGGGGAGAATGTCCGAGTGTGCTTCACCCGCCGCTCAGCGAGGTCGAGCTCGCCGGCAGAGTGCCGGTGAGCGCCCGTCAGCCAGCGGCGAGGAAGCGGTCGTGTCCTAGGAGATTAGGTCACGTGGTAGGCCTCTTATGTCCGGCGGTCGTCGATGGTATGGCGCGATGCCGTGCAAGTGCTGGGATCGCGCTCCGTCGGCGCGCGCGAACATAGAGGAACTCAGGCGGCGAACGAAGTCGTCCAGGCTCTCCATGCGCAGGTCCCTGGAGATGACCTGATTCCGTACGAAGCGTGGTGCTCCGGAGATGGTGCGGAGCGCTAGCGACTGCTGCGCTCGCAGAGACTTGCGGTCCGTCTCGTTGGTCAGTGCGAACCACGCAGGGGCCGCATAGGTAAGACGCGTGCGAACGTACGCCTTGTATATGCACAGCTTCGTACGGAGAGGCAGGTGAGACGCCAGCATGGGGCGGAGTATATTCCGCACGGCGCGCGTCTGGGCGACCACGTTTTTCACATGGGGCCGCATCGAGAGTGTCTTGTCAATGGTCACACCAAGGTACTTGGCCGTCGGTGACCATTCGACATTCTCGCCCATGAGAGACACCGGGGGCGGCAAAAGGCGCGCCCGCCCGATGGAAATCGCCTGAGTTTTCCCCACGTTGACCTTGAGTCTCCAGTCCTCCAGCCATGAGGGAAGCGCATCCAGTGCTCGCTGCATCTTTACCGATGCGTGCTTGGCGTTCAGCGAGGTGGTAATAAAAGCAGCGTCGTCGGCATATAACGCTAAAATGGCTCCGCCAGCGACTGGGATGTCGTCCGTGTATCTGCTATAGCAGACGGGCGACAGGCAGCTTCCCTGGGGCACACCGGCTCGGATGGGGCGCTCTGTGGACAAAGCATCTTCAACCGCCACTTGAAAACGCCTGTCTTGCAGGAAGGTGGCCACAGTCTTAACTACTCGACGCGGAGTAGTAGACGTGGACAGCTTGTAGATGAGTCCGGTGTGCCATACGCGGTCGAACGCTTTCTCCATATCGAGGAATACTGCAACCGATTGTTCTCGCTTGTTGTAGGCGGTAGCGAGGTGGTGCAGTACTCTCGTCACTTGCAAAGTGGTGGAGTGTTCGGCGCGGAAGCCGAACTGTTCGTCGCGTGGCTGAAGGTGGGGCGTAATGTGCAGCAACAGTAGTTTCTCGAAGACTTTCGAGGTCGAGGACAGCAGAGTGATGGGGCGATAGCTCTCAGGCAGCATGATGTTCTTGCCTTGCTTGGGAATCAGGATGACTCGGCCGAGCTTCCACGGGGATGGGAAGTGCCCGGTACGGAGGATTCCATTGAAGAGCCGCGTCAGCGTCGCGATAGCTCGCGGGGGTAGGTGACGTAGCGCTTCGTTGGTGACTCGGTCGGGACCGGGGGCTTTGCGCAGTTTAGTTCGTCGAATCATCCTTTGGACTCGACCAGGGGAGAACACGACGGGATCTTCTGTCGGCGGTATCGGCAATTCTAAGTAGTCCATCACCTGTCGCTTGATGGTCTCTACATGCTGCACATTCGCAGTTGGATTAGGCGTAAACTGCGTCTCCAGGTAGTCTGCGAAAATCTCCGCTCGATCCTCGGCGCGGTAACGTGGGGTTCCGTCACCGGCCATGAGGGGTCTAATCGGAGAGGGCTTCCTGGAGAGCTGGCGGCAAAGGCGGTGCATGCCGGACCAGTCATCGCCGGCTCGCTCGATGGCGGTGTGCCATGATTCGACTGCTACCGTTTCCAGTGCGTCTGAAATCTTGGCTGCCAGAGCGTTCAGCCGCGTCTTCATGGTCGGGCATCGCAGGTTTTGCCATAGTCTACGCAGCTTCCTCTTCTTCTCTAACATCGCTTGAATGTAGGCAGGGAGCTGGGGTTTTCTACGAGTAGATGCAGCATCGAGTCTGGACTCTCGAAGCGCATTGGACATGACTGCGCTGAGGTCCGTTGCGAGTCGATCGACGTCTGCAGGGCTCTCTACTCTAAAGGACGGCGAGTGTTCAGCCATGTATTCGGCAAAGATTCGCCAGTCCTGGCGATGCTTTGGAGAAGGCAACGATGTCGTCAATGGAGTCATTGTCAGCGTCAAGAGGACGGCTTGGTGGTCGGAGATGAGGTGGTCATCCAGGACGTCAAGCGACGGTGCGGCAACGAGGCCGCGAGCTACTGCTATGTCGATGACGTCCGGAGTGTGGGCTGCACAGTACGGGTAGTGCGTTGGGACCTCTGGTCCCAGCACCTCGTAACCGTGGCGGTCTGCATCGTCCAGTAAGCGTCTACCGTCCGGGCTTACGGTGTTTGAGTTCCACGCCGTGTGTTTCGCGTTGAAGTCGCCAGCGAGGATCGTGGGCAGTGGCGAGTCCAACAAGGTTCGGACATCAGTCACTGCCAGTCGATTTTGCGGCGGCTTGTAAAAGGCGAACACTCGGGTGGGCTGGCGGTCTATACAAATTTCCACGCCGAGGGCGTACGACGACTGCAGCTGTGGTACTGGCAGCAGTTGGTGTATGAGATTCCGACGGACCAGGACTACTAATCCCCTGTAAGCAGTCCCGATTGGCGAGGTGTGGTCCTCCCGGTAGACATAGTATCCGGAAACCTTCAACTTGTCTACTGGTCTGAGGTGCGTCTCGTTAACCAAGCCGATGTCCACTTGACGCTGGGAGAGCAGGGTTTTGAAGAGACGGGCTTTTTGCGCTGAGAGCCCGTCGGCGTTCCAAAAAGCAATGCGAAGCTCAGCCATAAGAGGCGCAGAGCTCCGCGATGCAGCCCAGGATCAGCGGTATTGGGTCACGCTGTTCCTGGATGGCCACCAGTACCTGATTAAGGGTGCTGATGACCTTAGTCAATCGAGGGTCCAGCGGCATCACTCGCTTCGCCTTCGTCCCCCGGGCGGGGGCAGCGACCACGGTGGACTTGGACGTCTTGGTTGGCTGCGGCGCGACTTGCGGTGGAGGGCGCGGCCTGGTGGTAGATGCAACAGGCGGTACAGTGGCTGGTGCAGGTGGTGCATTGAGCGGCGCGGTGGGCTTCGCAGCTGGCGGTGCTTCTTGCCGCGGTTGGGTGCGGGTGCGCTTGCCACGCCTACGGCGGCGTTTACCTGTCGGTCCTGGCTGGTTGGCAGCAGCCATGAGCGAGCCAGGTGCGTCGACTTCAGCTGCGGGCGCGTGCGCACTTGTAGCAGTGCGGGCGATAGTGCCGGCCCTGCGGTTGCGCGTCTCCTTGCGGTAGACCGGACAGTTCGCATTATTGGCCGTGTGGGCGCCGCCACAATTGGCACACGTCGGTGGTTCCTCTCGCGGGCGTTGGCACTCCTTCGCCGGGTGGTTCCCACCACACCGCACACAGGCTAATGGCCTGTGGCAGTTTTGGGAGGAGTGCCTAAATTGTTGGCAGCGATGGCATTGCGCGGGCCCCTTCCTGCCGCGCCATGCCTCAATAATGATCCCAGGCATACAGAGCAGTTCGCTGACCTCGTAAATGCCTGGGATGAGGTCCGGAGTCCGCTGCAATTGCGCGAACATCAAACAACCCGGCCTACCCGGGCGAGCTGGGATTGCGCGCACGTGCTCTGGGGTGAACCCGAGCTCGCGCAGCTCTGCCTCCACAAGTGCCGGTTCTGTGTTAGCCGGCAGGCCGCGGATCGCTACTTTCACGCTTCTTTCAGCGGGTAGCGAGTAGCAGAACCAGGAGATTCCGGTGTTGCTCTCCAGTTGCGTAAGGTAGCGCTGGATGACTCGGAACTCCTGGTCCGTCTTTGGCATGAATCGGACGCCCTTACCAAACGGACGTCCGTTCGGGGTGTGCCCGAGGACCTTCTTTAATTCTTTAAAGTGAGTTGGCCAGTCGGGCAGCGTCTCTACGATGAGCGGAGGGTAGCGGTTGGGCTGTTTGGTGGGAGGCGCGGCGCTTGCAGTGCCGGCGGAAGCAACAGTGTCGGTCGCAGTCACAATCTGGTTAGTTGGGGTGGGCGCAACGGCAGCGGAGGAGGTGGAGGGTATGGGTACTGGAGATTTTGGAGACGCGACCATGGCCGCGTATGTAGTGCCGGTTGTCCCGGTCTCCATAGGAGAGCCCGATGACATCGTCGGCATGTTCAGAGGAGGAGGCGGGGACGCTGTGAGAGTTTTCTCTCCTACTCTATGGGGAGGGGAGGGAAAGCGTCCCACGGGAATACCCGGTAAGGGGGCGGGAAAGCGCGGAGTACGTGGTAGAGGTGCCTGTGCGGCGCGTTTTAAAGTGCCCGGCGTTGGCGTGGCGGCGAATGCCGGGGCCTGTTGACGAGCAATTGAGGATACGGATTCGGTGGATTGGGCCGGCGACAACGTCAGTGGACTCGCCAGGAACGATTCATCGCCGGCTCCCGACTGAGGTTCCGACACCAATACAGGAAGCCGGCCAGTTGCCGTTGAACGGGCCACAATTGCGGCCTGGCCGGAAGCGGCAATGGCGTCCAGGCCCATTTCAAGTGCGGCAACCGACCGGCTATAGACCCTGCGGCCCAGTGCGCGCGGGCGAGTCGCACGTCGCTGCGGCAGCGGCGGTACGCTCGGCGGCGGCATGATTGCAGGATGTATTTATTTACATCTGGCCGCAATGTAAATTTAATAACTCAGAAATAAACAAGTTATTTATGAATTATCAAATTATTCAATTAATTAATTGATTTTAATTAATCAATTAATTAATTAATTATTTATTGATCAGCGAGCAGAACGCTGAGAACGAGACCTAACGACCAAGAACAAACAACCAACGAATTCCTGAAAAGCCCTAATTCGAAATATTCGCAACGCCATGACGCGAGTCGTGCGCGCGCGCTGCTTTATATCGGTCCGCCGTTCGTTATTTTTTAAAACTTCGACGGTGGCGCCGTCACATACTAAAATATTAAACTTTACCTTCTTCTTCCGCGTTGTTATTGTTACTTATTTATAATTTAACAGTCAAACTCAATTGATTACAATATGGCTCATGCCTAATTAAAAATAAATTTAACACAAGTTGAAGTAAACAAATGCAAAGGATGAGTAATGTTGATAACACCGTAAATAAAGTTCCGAGAAGGTAATGCTCTTGTGAATAAGTCGGTTAACCGCAGTTCGGCGTTAATCATCTGACTTTTAATTGGTTTTATCGTTGAAATCACGTGTCTCTATATTTAAAACAATAACAAAATAAGCTGTTTACTTTTGCCCCGCCTGCCTGGAAGAGATTGCTGCTAAGTGATAAGGCCGCCTAATAAACTTTACCGTGTTTTTGCGTAAAATTGTAACAAATTTCACAGGTAACTAAGTATAAAATAATAAATAAAAATATCTTATTGAATAAATTAATATGAAATTAGTTAATTTTCTCTAACTACGAATGATTTTTTTATACAAAAGACGATAAGATGATATTATCTGCCTCTGCCTCTTGCTTCTATGCACAGTGAGAGTCAAATATAAAAAATAAAAAAGTACCTACTCCTTTAACAAATTTCAATTAGGTAATACCATGTGTGTTTCGAGAATGTTCTAATAACGATGTAAGTGATAAGTGACATCGGCCATCAATTATAAATTAACATAACCGTCTTGTTAAGGGCATATCCCGTTATGTCTAGTTTTGGTAGAGCTAGCTTTGCCCGCGGGTTTGCTTGACAATGCGGGCGAGAACTTTTATTAGTAAATATTACTGTATCAGTATACCTAGGTCTGTCTTGAAGTTAGATGCTATGAAAAAATAGTGTGTCAAGTGCGAGGTGTCTCTAGTTCTGTGGAGGTGTCTGTCTGCAGGTGTGTTTCATAACTGCACAAAAATATTATTACCTACGCGATGCATTATGTATCACGACAATCGACAATTGAAAAAAATACATCATCCGAGGTATTTCAAAAAGTTTACCAACAATTTTTTCATAAAATCGACGATTTGTCATAAATTGTCTTAATTCAGGATTCAGGGTTGATATTGAAAACAGGTTCAAAAATATCATAGGTAAAAAATAAAAACACCCAATCAGTTCTATATTTATTAATTACTATGACCTCAAGTCACGTGCGTCCACAAAATTCTTCCACCTGCTATTTCCTCTTGTATCAACCACGCTCAAGATCCGCCGCGCGCCAAACCAGTTCAACAGTCGACACTCAAAAGGCAACTAATTTACCGCGCACTAGCTTCCTGTGATAAAAAATCTGGTTTCCAATTGACAAGACTGGAATTTGGAAACGTTAAAGGCTTAATAATGTAGATGTGATGACGTTAATTGGATGCTCAATGCGTAGTGATATCGGAGCGATGGACATGAATGAACTTGGATATATATGAGGTTTTCTTGGTGGGTCAAAAATCAAAATAGTTTAAAAATGTAGTGTTGGTAATTGGGCCTGCATTTTACATCAGATTGTGTTTATTTCTTGGACAAATCAAACCTTTTTCAGACATCACCATGCTCTTAAATATACAAAATACCTACCTACTAATCACTACATAGTATAAAACAAAGTCGCTTTCCCTGTCCCTATGTCCCTATGTCCCTATGTCCCTTTGTACGCTTAAATCTTTGAAACTACGCAACGGATTTTGATGCGGTTTTTTTTAATAGATAGAGTGATTCAAGAGGAAGGTTTATATGTATAATAACATCCATTAAATAGTGGAGAAGTACTGTTATTTTTGAGATTTCTAATGTGATGTCGTAAAAAATTACATTTTTTCCGCTTACATTGCAAACGCAGGCTAAACCCTACGAGTTTTATCAAAATAATGTACTAAGTATTATACACATTGAAAAGATCTACAGAAAAGTCCGCGATGGTATATGTCTATCTCTTATGGATAACCCACAATAACTTTTTTTTGTCATTTACTTTTTACGACAAATAATGGCAAATTTTCGATGCGATTTTAACCAATACAGCATTAATCCTTAACAAATTAAATACCTTGAATACATTGTTCATTTAATATAGATCTATATGGCCCTTTACACCGTATGATTTATGTGAATATTTTGGAAGATATTACAGATTTAAAAATTGCGGGACGTAGCGTTTGCGGCGGTACCGGCCGGCCGCCCGGCTATCTATTTTATACCCGTGCGAAGCCGGAGCGGGTCGCTATGTTTTTATATACAACGTTCACAGTTTTTCTGTAGTGTATTTAGTATCAGCATTGCACCCGTGCGAAGCCGGGGCGGGTCGCTAGTGAATTTATAAGGTAGTAACTAGTAATTTTTCAAATACTCCTGTTATTTTTAGCAATGGAATTTTACTAGAAGGTACAGGTAGGTAGTAACAGATGTAGGTAGTGTATCGTAGGCTCCCTTTAAAAAGTAAATGGTAAGGATAATTATAGGAATTTTACCGACAAATACCACAATAAAACAAAATTGCTTGAGATGTTCAGAGCAACGACTATACCTAGTCAACTTAAGTTGTAATATAAATGAATAGTTATAATAATTATTATAGAACTTATCCCAGACAATATAATACATACTATAATTCACCTACACTTGCACTTGCATTTTAAAATGCTAACGACACGTAGGTATCTAAATAGAAGCCAGAGCGTAGCCAAAATTGAGTTCGCAAAACGTATTAAATCGTTTATTTCTAAAGTATTTTATATTCTGTCTATTATACAACTATCGGAGTGTTTCTTAATAAACTTGTCATATTAGGTAGTGCAAGTATAAACACGGAGGTCTATTACATTGTTATCAACAGATAGGCTCTATCAGGGACAACGGTATTAATGGTAAAACAGATAGACCTATTGACTCTTATTTGTAAACTATGTATTAAATCTTTTATGGGTTTATTAACTGCTGTTTTAACTGATAGATAGGTATATGTAATAATTGTGTATTCATGGTTCTTTAATAAAATGTTATCAATTATTAGATTGTGTGTGAGGCTTAATCGTAAAACACACCCACCTAAGTGAGATGAATGGAAAAATCTATTGTGTAATATAGAAATTTACATATGTCTTCCTATAGCTCGTAGACTATATAAAATAGTATACGTACGTAAAATATGTATATGGGCTTTACGTCACAATCAATTCAATATGAGTCTGAAGAATGCGAATTTTGTTATTATTTTCAGCATTATAATATAAGTTCTGATAATTCTATTTTTGATATTGTTTACAAACGTTTCAAGTAAAAATTATATTCGTTTTCTATTTCCATCCAATGCTTTTAACGCGTAGGTACGCAGATCATTAGCGCTTTTTTACAAACGATAGGTACTTTGGATCTTTAAATAGATATCGAGATAAAAATAAATCGTACTATTTTTGTAATTAATTAATCTGAAAGCTTCTTGGGTGACGAGGTAAATGGCAATATTCACAAACACATGTTTATATGACAATCTTGATGTGATTTGATATTTAGATTTTAGATGAAGTTCTAATAGTACCAGGTAATATTGCCGACTGATTTTTATTTATTATTATTGAAGTAAAACTTTTTTAGGCGCGTTGAGAGTAAATTTCGCGTCATGTCGCGTCATGGCAATACCGTCACGCCATGGAGTAAGGCGACGATTTTTTAACTTTGAATCCTGCAAGAATCGTATCTAGAAGTTTCACTTATGACACGTTTTTTATTTCATTTAATTCTGAAAACCGATCATTTATTTACACAGCTACTCTCTCATTTCTATTTCCACTAAGCCCGAAATCCCTTATCTAAATCTGACCAAATATCGTAGATAATCTGTGATTTACGTTTCGCCGAGTTTCCTTCCGCCCGCCTACGCCGCCCGCGCACCACACAATAACATTGTACGTAATGACACTCATATACTTAGCAAATGAAGGAGTTAGATGAAATGAAATTGATAAAGTGACCCGTGAGATTCAATACAAAGACATAATATAGTATAAATAGTATAGGTAGGTACTACATTCCTACTATACTATTTATACTATATGTTTATACATATAAAGCATGTATTTTGTGGTATAAGTGTATGTATGTGTGTTTTTTTGCGAGACTAACTTTTCCAAGACACAGATTAGTAAAACTAAATTTGTTTGAGGTCACCCTTTAAATCTTCTGAATACTTCGCCTACATGAGCAATAACAGGCACTTTGAGGAAGGAAAAAGTTCCTAAATCACTATTTTATTTCTCGGTTCAAGTCTGATATAATATATCATGATATATTCTTTCAGAAATGGAAGAAGATAACTTAAGTATTTATAAAAAAAATTCTTACAAGACTTCGAATGGGCTTTTGGCATTCTATTGTTCTATCTCTGAGGGTCTAGAAGTGGAATCAATACATTTACAGCTTACTAATTAAGAATTTGTATACTAGTTATAAATTATTTTACAAAAGCAGAAATTACTAGATAACTATTTACCAAGATTATGACTAGCGTAGGTTTTGAATGTTAATCCATCATTCCCTTCAGGAAGATTTATTTCATTTCGGTTGTAGGTGTATCTAAATTCCAAAGGATTTTAGTAATTCCACATACCCCTACACCCACAAATTCTCGCAAACTAGTGAATATTTTAAATATCTGGAATAATATTGGGTGGGTGAGATTCAAAATACTTTATATTATAAGATAATATAAAGTATTTTGATTTCTTATCTATTGATAACAACAACATTTGTATAAAAAGTGGATTGCAGTATAGATCACATAGAACCACATATTTTACTTTACAGTAAAATAATATAATAAATATAAAATTTGGCACTTATTAAAAAACATCGATACCTATATGATATTGTACAATAAAAGACAGTAAAATACTGGTTGCTAATAGCTGCTTATGCACTCGCACGCTTCATTGGTAACAAGGCTCTTCAAGACAATATAATAGATTATAGATATTAGATACGTTCCTAACCTAAAATATTGAGCTAAACTATAGAGTTTGGAATAGCTATAGAGCTATTCCAATGTGTCTATGTGTGTATTTTGTGTCTATGCCTGACTAGCTGTATCACGCTGATTCACCTGTAGATATTAATAATAAAAACACACAGAAAGGTTATTTTGTCTCTATCTACCATTAGTAAAAGATAGAGCTTTTTATAAGTAAAAATTATGAGGTAAAATTATTACATACTTATGTGATTTACTGAATGCTTTTTGTAAAACTAAATTGTAAACTAAAAAAAATGTGTGCGTGTATTAGTGTACACACGTAAGAAGTGAAACTTCTTTATGACCTTATTTTTCAAAAAATAATTTACTATATGCACTTTACAGAAATACGTCGAATCACGCGTGGTAGGGATAAGAAAAAGATGGCGCGTAACGGAAAAATGTCACGCGTGACGAAAAAATGTTTAAAAAAATAAATTTTTTTCCAACCCCGATAAAGAAGTTTCACTTCAAAAATTAAAACAATTAAATATAAATTATAAACTAACATTATTATTTTATATTTATTTCCACATAATTAATTAATTTATTACAAATTTATTAACTTCCTAACATTATCCACCATCGACACGTTTATAGACAAACTGGTTATTGGTGAAACAATTTTATGGCATAGACAAATTTATGGATTATGATACGCGCGTAAAATCAAGCACGAGATTTTCAATTTGTTATGTATTAAATTAACCGTTTAGTTGTCTATAAAATTATCATTATATTTAATCTCAGAAGTAATATCTTTTAACTCGTATATCATCATAATATGAGTCGTAAAACTTGCTCTCGTAAGAAGCTGAAAGGAATTCTCGTTCTATTTTGGTCTTTTATGTAAATTACATTATACAATAATCCAAATTTCTCAATCATTTTAATGTCGACATGTTTCAATGACACTTGTCCATAAAGAGAGAAAGTTCACGCGTCCCAATTAGCAATAACAAAATGCCCAAGAAGGAATATTTAATTCATAAAAGTAATATCGATTACAAACAATGCAGTCATCGCCAAATACAGGGCTATTTCCCAATCACAACGTCACAGTTAAATTCGTACGAAGGCTAACTGGAGGCGTTAAGAGCCGTAGCAATTAAATAAATTGATTTCCTTTCAAATACACTTGAATATTAACTAAACCTATTTATAGACTGTCGCATTAGTTTGATCTAAACAATGTCTGCGGATTTTCGATATTTTGGCATGATTGATAATATTGCAAGCTTTCAACTAGCTTAGTTAATTCATGTTTGACAAGCGTTGAATTTGATATTTAGTTCACTTATGTAATGTTGGTGGCATTTTAATAGTTTGAGGTATGCTACTTGCAGTAGGAACAATTATTAATGTTTGACAATAAAATGCTGCAACAGTTTACGTGTAATCTTATAACATATTTTATTTTTATAGGTAATTACTTCAAAAATGTTTTGCCGTCCTGGTGCGCCGTGGAGACGGAATACTTTTCGTCGAACCATCTGTAACAAAGACATTGTATATTTAGAAAAACAAAATAATTACAACTTTTCGAACTAAATAAAATAATTCGCTATGATTTCATAAAATTCTAGGGTTCTAAATAACTGCGTAAAAATGATCTAAGTGATGTTTTTGAAAGAACATATTGATATTTGAACATGGAATGGCCATAAAACTATTTTATTAACGGAAACAAGTATTTATAAAGATATTTTGCGATTTTATTTATAAGTTCCAAAGCCATAGAATGCGAATGCGGTAAGTAATTATATGTTTTATTTCTAGGGTATATTCGCAAAGGTATTCGTAGATTTTAAATGTTCATATAATTATCAACTGTTGGTTTAAATAATACGTAGGTCTAAGTAAATCTTTAATTAATCCCCGATATTGTTTGGTTTATATTATATTTTTGACTATACAGTAGGTATACACATATAACTGAATATTATGTGCATTTATATTACTTCTGAAAACCTGAGGTTTTGACCAGATTTTGACAAAGTCTCGCCTACATGACGTATGTTATAAATGAAACGTGGGTGTCTACCCTTTCGGGAATATGGGGGTGTTTTATTTAATTTTATACTAACATACAACCCGCACCTTAAATTTTAATGAATAAATTTTAAGCATTCTCTTAGTATTTTTAAAGAAGAAGGGACCAGGGTTAACAGGTATAAGCAGACTGCAAACAATTCAATAACTTTTTTAAAATATAAAGCTTTTTTTACTGCTATTATACGCTAATTGATTAGATATATACAAATCTTTTATAATACGTCTGATTTGTAAAGTTTCTAACATTTGCCCTTTAACTGATTTTCTAATCAAACCATCTCAACACATATCAGCACTCATCTACTGCTACAACAGCCAAACAAGTTCCACGAATATAAATTAGACTACTATACAACTAATGCATATAGAAACTTCCCGAAAATCATGTCACTGTGCCGATTTCGTCGTCGTCGCATCGGCCATGACACTTGCGTACAAACCTACCGTTCATTGATAAAAACATGCGCCCACACAGTTTCCATTCACCTGTGCTTGCGCAAGCCGCCCCCCTCCCCTCCTCCCCCCGCTCAAGCCTTCAAACCTTCCGTAATATCTGTCACCTCTAGGCCAAGCCTTATACGGCTAATGTGAAACTTCATTCATAAAACTGTTAGGTAATGCTTGTAATGTAGAGACAACAGATTAGTTTTGTCTGTTTTGTTAATTGTTTTTCGATGTACAAATTATTATTTATACTATGGTGTGAATGAAGGTGACATTTGTTACTGTACTGATTAATAGGAACAGATTTTGTGTACGTATATCTGGTGTAATTTAACTGTGAAAGGTAACATCTCGATCTTAGCTTTCGTTGCTGGCTGTACATTAGTTCTATGTGCTAACTTCAGATTGCAATGATTGCAATGCTTTATGGTTGTTTCTAAATTCAATTTTAGTATCAGTGTGAATGACATTTCATCACAATATGACATTATCACGTCTTAGTTACTATGCAATTTGCAATATGGATAGTTTTTGGTATGCATTTATTAGACACATTAAGATCGCAAAGAAAAGGTTATTTCATAAAGTGAACTTTCAAAGACATTTGAACATGCCTTGACAAATTGCCACGAAAGGTAACAGCTGCTAGCTGTTTTTGTTTTAAATTTCCTTACAATCAGTTACTATGAGAACGTAAACTTAAATATTGTGCATTAGATAGATTCTTATCTAATAAAACTGATAAACACAAAAAAAAAACATTCCCGCAAACAAAAGCAAAAATTTCTAGAAACTATAAACTAAGGGAAAGCAATAAACAGTTTATCGATGTGTATTAAAATATAATACGTGCACCTATTATACATAGATATAAGATTCGCGATCACTTTATGTTCAGGAATATCGCGAGAAGTATTAATTGATGCGTAATTTAATCTATTTTATTGTGCCATGAAATAGCCACAATAAACATCTGGTAATAATATTCCTAATAAATACATCTTCTGCTCGGATTACACGTCGTTTCGTGTACTAAAAACTATTACGGGATTAAAATAAATGCTAAAACTACTAGTATAGTATTATATTATCTGCGCTAAAAGGCAAAAGTTTTATTGTCTTTAAATTGTTATGTATTATTCTTATTTTATATGTGTTTTATCTGTTGTAAATATTATGTGTCTAGATTGTGTTTGACTAGTTAATTTTGTAATTTGTAATGGTAATAAAACGTTTCAATAGTTTTAAATGTAAGTTTGTTCACAGTTTATTACGTCTCTATGTAGAGCCTATGAATTCAATTTTTATTACAAATGTTTTTAACAAGGCTTTTGTTGATTGTTTTATTCTGGAGAAAAGAAACCTTTTTAAATGAATAATTATTGTAAATATACCGTACACACTACACATATGAATGATGGATTAATCGTGAAATAAATCTTTTATATGAGTATTATAATAAATAATAATCCATATAAATCGATGCGTCCTTTTTTAGTAACATTTAAATAAAGAATTCCTCGAAAAGGTAATAGGTGCAAAATATTTAAAATGCAAACATGTCAAGGCCTGAAGTCTGAACCTGAGGTCAAATTATAATTCTTAAATAAGTGATGCTTAATTTATTATTCGTGACTTATGTTATTGTTTTTTAAAAGGCTTGAACTTTATTTAATGTAAAAAAAGGTAAAAAATTATAAGTTTTTACTAACATTTTCTGTATCGGCGTAAATAAGGCATTACAATTACTAGATAAATTTAAGCCTATATTTAGGTATTGTAAAATATGTAGAAAATTATGGCATAGCCTATGTTAGTTTTTATATTTTTAGTACAAATTATAGAGCTTTGAACAGTTGCATCAAAAGTTGTAAGCTTTCTTATATTTTTCTAGTTCTAATTTTAAAGAAATATCTTGTAGAAAAAATATTTTATTTCTTATTTAATCTGTGGACCTTAGAGGTTTAATGGCATATCCATAAAACACATACACCGTTGCACTATTACCGGCACATTATTCACATTAGTTGGCAAAAAATTAATAGTTTGTAAAGAGGTTAATGCTCATGATGACACGTACGGACATCGTTGATGTTCTAACGTTATTATTACGTACTCTGTAATAAATTGGTAAGTACTGGGTTTAATGGTCAGAGGTCTTAAGAACACTATTTATTTGCGATTGTGGGAAGTTATTTGTACTGGGGATTTTTGTACTTGATCTACTTAGGGTCAACTCACACCAAAAGAGCGGCGAAGCGCAGCGCAGCGCGGCGAAGCGCGGAGTAGCGGAGACCCGCGACTTCTCGAGCATTCCAGCGACTTCTCGAGCAGTCGCGGGAATCCGCGCGCCTTCCCGCGATGAATTCACGGGTCGCTCTTTGCGCAGTTCGAATGCTCGCGCGCACAGACGCGTGCGGGGAGCGGGCGCGAGGGGCGGGATATTGCCAGCGGCCGCTCGCGAATGCTCGAACATTCTCGGGAATTCCCGCGACTTCTCGCGCAGTCGCACGGCTCCGTTAAATGGAATTCCACGGAATTCCAGCGGCGCCGCGGGCATCCGCGCGACTCGTTCGAGCTTCTCATGCGATAATAAGTATTATAGTAATGAAAATAAAGTTAAAATTCATATGACACGGAAACTGCGCTCCGCTTCGCCGCGCTTCGCCGCTCTTTTGGTGTGAGTTGACCCTTAGAGTACTTTAGTTTTTTTACAGTGTAATAATTATAGTTGTAAATTGAATTTATTTTTAAAAGTGTGACTAAATAATTGGAGATGTCTGAATAGATAGATATAATTCTAGATAGAATTCATTTATTCGCGGTACAGATGAAAAATAACACATAATATTCCTCTATATTTAAGCTGTTAACTGCGTATTGGTCATAAGAGTTCGATAGATTACGAAATAAAATTAGATAGACACATCGTAAAACGACGACGATTTAATTTCAAATATAACCCACGAACATCGAAGCAAGGACCTCTTTTGCTATTAATATACCACGGAGGCGGTCACGTTAAATTAATAGCTGTTTCATAAATCCCAATACGAAGCATATTGAATGGTTCTATTCATAATAATTAATTGCCAAAGAAAACCTTCAATCAAGACCTGTAGGCTGTAATACATCAGTGTCTCCAAACGAATAACGTAAATAGGTTAGCCGAAGTCGGGTGAACGGACTGAAACCTGTTTATAATTAAGAACACATTTAAATTCATTAAAAATCGTTAAAACCGAGACGAAAGCCGGCGACACCAGTTTACATGCAAGTACTTATTATCTGGATTTAAAGGCCATGTCGTAACTGTAATAGATGAATAGTTTTATGAGTAAATATCCTACTTTTTTTACCTTTCTGTGGTTGCCTGGCAGACATGACTACTAAGTGATAAGGCCGCCAATTGTGCTTTATTTTTCTGGTACCTATCATATTGTTTTAATTTTATAATTTGTCCTTTTTTTAGTAATTGTACTAGAATAAACTTGGATATCGAAAATCAAATAAATTTTCCTATTCCAAGCCAGCGTGGGCTTCAAGCGAATAGAGTGAAGTTGAGAAATTATGCCATTATACTAATTTTATAAAGTTCCGTTAGTTGTACATTTGGTTTTCTCTGAAGCTTAATCCTATACTGTAATTACTTTTTTAATTTCTGCGGGCAAATAGAATGGGTTAATTTATTAAAAATGTGTATTCACATATATACTGTTTGATAAATATTATAAATTGTAAATTGTAATTAATTGGTAAGCAGATGAAATAATATTTTGTTAGCTTTTCATAAAAATAATGTATTTTATTGATCATTTGTACCTACTTGAAATAAGTAATTAAAGAATAGAACATTGTTTAATGGTAACATCCTTCACTTGCCAAGCAATAGATAAAGACATAAAGCACTTTAGAAGTCAATTTATAAAAACCGAAAAAACGCACGTGTACAAACGCCCTAAACCAAAATGCATAAACGTTTCAGCGCTATTAAGATACAGCTCTAGAAAGCCTAACGCGAAATATTACTAAATATTACCATTTAAACATATTTTATTTTTATTGATAACCACTTTCAAAACGTTATCTCATTTTCGTTATTGCTAAAACTATAACATTATTATAAATGGCTTTAGATTTACTTAATAACATGTAAGTTGTAATAAAATATTCATAGCGCGTAATAAATGCGAAAATTTGCGCGCATCTTAGAATTTATCTTACTCATAAATAGCTTTAAGGAAAGATGGGTTCAAAATTACGAAGCTCTTAAAACAATATTCAAGAGGGGAATAAGAATAACAATTAATGAACTTAACCAATAGGTACTTTTGTTAGAATTATAGAGAGTACTTACTAAATAATAAATTAAAATTAACTCAGAGATAACCATAATGTAGGAAACGTGCAAAGTTAGATCCCCAAAAGTAAGTTTAGTCTTTTTATTCTATAGGTGCTTACTCAAATGCGATAGAGATCGGTACATAGAGCGCACGAAACTGTCCCACTTTTCAATTCTACCTTACAAATTTTGTTTTTCAGACATTAATGGATATTGGATTGTGTGCATGAATAATTTGATGAAGTTTAATATTTATCGAAAAGATGAAAACTATCTCCATGTAAACTCATACGTGACCAACGTGACACACGAAGCTGTTTTACAAAAGAACAAAATGAATGAAATAAGGAAATAAACAATATGAATAAAGAAGATGTAGGTGTATATACATTATTATTCCCTTTTGCCTGTACTTTACTGCGGACATTTATAATTAAAAACTGAATGAAAATTACAATTCGGTTAGTCCATTATCGTAAAGCAGTTTGTTTATTGACGATGCAATCTTGTCACTATTCACTTACGTACAAATGTCAAGGCGAGGTTTTGTTCTTCGCTTAACCTATATGATGTAACGTGTGTTTGATTGAAAAATATTATTGCTTTTGAATCTTTGCTAATGTTTACCTAATTACCATGAGCAGAATAGTATTATCGTCAAAAATGTCTCATCGTGAATTGATTTGATATAAATGTTAAATGTTAATTTTTGTATTTGACATGGAATTGACATTATATTATTTTTGTAACTTGTAACATTAAGCAGCAACTTTAATCTATGATCCTTTTAACACTAGGTCAGTTTGCAAATCATTTCTGATATTCAAATATAGCCAGACGCTCATGCGAAACGATCCTTAGATATTGTAGCAAGCCTTTCATTTAAAATTTCACGATAAACACAAATTACGTATTACCTTTGTTAATGCCCACTTATGACTTAATTAAGCGACTGCTGTAAGCCCTCATTTTACGAAATACTACCGTTGAAGTAATGAGATTTTCGATTCGATTGCTCATGTTATTGTTCTTGTTCCAATAAATATTAATGGACCTTTAGCAGCCAGATGATTAAATAATTATGGATGTTAAATTCTTCTGAGTAGGCATGCACGTAATGTATGTTTGAGGTACTATAAAACCTAATAATATACCATAAATTTCGAAATCGAATATACATTTTATTAAGCTGGAATATAGTCAAAAGCTGCAGAAAGAGAAATAAGATATAAGCTTCAAGGTGGACGTTGGCGGAGCCAAAATATGCATCCTGTATTAATTTATTAAATTAGTGATAGCTGTAGGTCTATTTCACAGAACATATATATATATATTGTGATATATATATGTTCTGTGGTCTATTTAATCTTACTTGAACTACGTTCGTAGTTCGTACTATTAGGTATTCTTTGCTTGAATTTCCGATTATTTAGAAGGTTATCTTGTGCAGTAGGTACGACTTGTAGTCGCATAAATTTGATACAATTTATCCTTAACCTTCAGGTTCCAATCAATATCGTACAAAATTCCCTCTAACCAATCAACAAATAGGTATAGCGCAGTTGAAAATAAACAACTTCTCATTCATTAAAATAATAATATAAAGGCAGGAAGTGAGCGGTAACGAAGGCAACGAAACAATACGATTGGCAAATAATGTGCGCGTGCGCGGGCGGTTGATTCACTCTTGCGCATCTTAACAACATGGTGATTGTGAATGAATTTGAGCTTTAAATTTAATAATAATTAGTGACGTATATTGGTACACTGTAAAGAAATAAATAAGAAAAATAATAAAATCAAACACAAGCAAATATACTTTGTATTATAATTAAACTGTAACTGAACTCGGCAGCAGATTTTTTTAATTATTAACCAATAACGGTAGTAAATTGTGTCGTCCTCTCTTTTTCATGTGTGGTAGTGGACTAAACTAAATACTTAAATCAGTAACTACGTATATACTCTATAAATAAATAAACAATAACAAATAAAATTCACGAAGCGAAGTTTGAACTGTGTCTGCGTCCACGTGTGATCGACCAGAAGATTCAGAAATCTAAAAGGCCTTCTTCTACCTTTTTCTAGTTGAGATTTTCAATTTGTAGTTCATAGTTTCATACACATATAATATGTTACTAGCACCAAACAGAGAGTTGATTGTAACACCAACGCGCAATAATCCGTGTTGACCAGGCAATCAGGCTATAATAACCCTTACTTCAAGCTTCACTTTACAAGGAAAAGAAAGGGC
>CAJQZM010029047.1:0-19414 GCA_907164665.1 Colias nastes | reverse complement strand
ATGCTCTTCTATCGTTCTAGATATGTCCCCTGGTGGTTCAATTGACCCATATTTTTTTCCTATACCGGCTTGTAGTCTATTAAGCCTTTTGTTTGAAGCCTCTGTCTGAAAGTTTTAAGTGCCATTTAATAAATGGCTATGAATATTTACATATTCACCTTCATACTTCAATAGAAGGTATACATGTATCGTCTGCCTACAGAATTCTTAAGTTTACGAACGTCCTCTATGAACGTATTACATTGCTACTTTAAATAGATAAAAACTATAATCAGCACAACAAAAAGTGCAATGAACTGCTAAATGGTTTTAAAATTGTTTCGTTCCAACTAAAGTCTTGATGAACACGTTCAAGTTGGCTAATTTGATAAGTACTTCTATTAATTAGTGCTGCCAAAGGAAGTTTTGAGGGCTCTAGAAATCGCTACATTATTTATGTCTTTTAGGACTCCATTTTTAGTCATATCATTTTCTACATGTTGTGCATATGCCAAGAAATTAGATCAAGAGAAGAGGGTTTAAGAAATATTTGACGAATATCTTAGAAAAAAAAATGTATCCACTATTATGAAAAATTTTCGCTCAGAGTACACAATTGGTAACAAGTTACTTTCGATGCAATCAAAGGGATCCAAGGTTATATAATGAACGTTTTAAAGATTTTTTTCTGTGAAACATGAACGTCTTACGGCTTATATATTTTGAAATAACTAATTCGACATTTGTGAAAGTAGTAGATACGGTACAAAATTGTAACAAAAAATATTATATTTGAGATAAGAGACTTAGAAAAGGAAATCCCTTTATATTATAAATGCACTAATCCTTACTAACTTTCTACGTGTATGCTCTCTCTGTAACAATAGAAAATCGCACTTATTAATGACAAGCCACAAATGAAAAATAATCTTTTTTCGCAATAACCGAGGCTATTCCCGACACGCCATAGCGGAAAATACATTTCAATTATATTGAAACAATTACCACAAATCATACGGCCGCTAAACCAGCTGTTTTGGCAATAATGAATTATTATTTATCATCATCATAAGTAATTTTTAATACCTTATTGTTTTTGATAAGCGGTATTTATCCAGCTACGTATCATCAATAAGTTTATTTAATGAATACCTCAGAATTTTACCGAAAACTGTTGTAAATTAAAAACACAATGATAAGTAATTCCTGGCTTCATTAAATTTAAAAACTCCATCCAAATATTCAGGAATTGACACGGAATTTTACATCAGCGTGTACTCTAGATCTCGTGATAAGAATAATTATGTAAAACATTCATTGTTGAGAACAAAGGGTGTGAATTTGTATTCACAACAAGTCTATTTTATGGTAGAAGGTAAATGAGCAAACCGCAGACACGTCGATTGATGGTAACATAATTATAATCAAATTATAGCTTCCCGCCCGTGGCTTCGCCTGCGTAGTCAAAGAAAAATGAACAGTAGGTAGTCTTAGATGTCACATATTTAATTTAGTACCATTTATCAGAATTTAGCTATATATTTCAGAGTGATTTCATTTAGATTTTTCCGTGTGAATAAGATGTTTTTGCAGTAAAAAGTAGCCCATGTCCTCGCCCTCTCTAGCCCTCTAAACGTATCTCTTGATATTTTCTGTAAATTTTCTGCTTTTTTATTGCTTTGTAAGTACTTAAATTTCTTGGGATGTTACATTTACACAACCTTCTCTACAACTTCAACTGAATTAAACATTTTAAACTACTCACTTCTTTCACAACGTCACTAAACTCTTCGCGAAGGTTTAATTCCGCTTGTTTATTGGCTAAACGGCAGTTATAGCACGCAAGCCCAGTTACAATCTGTGCACAAGTACGTGATACTATTTCTTATTTCTTCTGCTATGCAATGTAACTGACTTCTGTAGTCTTGAAGCTTTATAATGTGTTCATTACCATGAAACAATTCGGTGCAGTTCTATGGGCGAAAAGAAACTGTGTCAACAAAAATATGGTGCTACTTATTTTAGGATTTTTTAATGCTTAAGAAGCTTTTGTGCGTTATGTTATTAATGATAACAGTATATACCATGCTTGCATAGTAATCCAGAGTGGCAAGTTCATGTCCATTATATTTATATAAAATACTAAGCTAAAATCAGAAAAATATCTTCATTCCTTTAGTAGCAAAAGCAGGTAGATCAACCGCGCCAATTGTCAAATCAATTTTATCACAGACTCGCGATAAATTTTCGTTTAGTTCACTACAGAATATACTCTGCAGGATTATAGCCCCTAATCTTACAGCAGTAATGAGTAGATTCCCATGAAAGTAGATCCGATCTGTTCAATTTGTCAGCGGTGTGTGCAAACAAGTGTTCCTGATTGGAGTGTTTGTCCGATATGTTGCGTCAAACTGTAACGAACTATAGAGGTTATTGCTTAGTTTATATCTATTTTGTTCTGGTAGGTTATATCAAGCTAAGCAAAGGATACGGTTATATTTGGCTAATTGGAAGACTTTCCAAACTGGATATTTTTACCATTTGTTGACGTAGTAGGGGTTTTGTGTGAGTTCTGATTGTGTGTGAGTGAATATTTTGTTTCTTTTTTTTCATTTCACTTTATTACTCTGTCTTCTAAAAATGAATTCCTTACAGAACTGGGGGGACTCCCCATTAACACATACCCAGAATAAAGTCTATGAAAGGTATAACCGCACCGCCTTTGTTTCATATATCTACAGGATTAATAGGATTATACATGCACCAGGCGTTAATAATAGACGGTAAGTACGTTTCCCACTGAAGTGAAATGGCAAACAATGGAGCATCAGCGAACACCTGATATACCTACAGAGAACAATTACGGTAATTGGTAATGCGTATCGATTTGTGTTATGAGTAATAAATCACGCTATATTGCATAGATCGTCTACTCCTTTTGGTATTACGTTCAATGTTATGACGTAATATTCGAAATGAAATTATAATTTATTAACAGGTATAGTGGAGTAGAAATTAGGTTTATTCACAATTATGACGTTGCGTGTTATAGAAGTAGTGATCCCCTGTAAATGAAATTTAATTTATCGTATCCAATATAAAGGAGAGATTATTGTTACCATAAATAAAAACGATATTTAATATTATAATGTATGTCACCGTAAGACTATAAAGACCGTGAGATTGTATAGTCAATATTCTAAATTCTAATACATATTTCCATATATAAAATTATATTTAATGTTCTAGTACATTCGGATTCTTATAAGTTATTTATAAACTTTTAATATTACTGCTATAATTTTAAAGTCGTGGATTATATAGCTTATAAGCTTGTAAATTATTTTTAAACCATACTGAATTATTTTTAATCGTATGTTGCCTTTTAATGCCTCCACTTATAAAATGTTTCATGCTGTTATATGAAACTTGTATAGTATTCATCCTCTTCATTTAAATTACGTCAGTTAAAATAACCAGCGTCTTTAAAAGATTTATTTGCATTTAAACAAGCTCAAAAATTAAATGAAAACGCTCAAATTTCATTAATTTGACGCGATTTGCTGTCCTTTTAAAAGCAAAAGCTCGCTAAGCCAATTAATACAGGCTAACGAACGCTCGAACGCCTAAATCCGTTTTATGCTTTAAAATGGCACAGTTACAGAGACGATTTGTTGGAAAAACTAAAAAGTATTGCTGTTGAGAAATTTTATACGCGAATTAGGCAGCGGTAACTGTACAAGGTAAGCTCGTATTACACGCGTGGGCTTTGCTGCTATAATATACGATACCTACTGGGTAAATTCTGTCAGAGCTATTCTTTAGGTTATAATGAGAATTTCCATTCCAGGACGATATTTTGGGGTCCACTGATCTATTCTTAGATGTCTAATTTAATCAAACGTTTTTTATGTAAAAATATATCATATATTAATCTGTCGATAAAATACTATTTCTTTATCATTTTACATATTATATATAATGAACAAAAATTGGTTGTCTGTAAAGTCGGTTTACTTACGATAGTTGAACGTGACAACGTCCGATTGTGCTTCTTTGTCGCTCGTTCCGCGCTCTCGCTTGCACTTCAAGCCTATGGAACGCCTCAGAGCGAGGTAACGCCGCATAAGTCATGTTTTTTCGTGCGTGCAGCCGGCTTTATCGAATTATAAGACGTTGTCACGTCAAAAAAATAAGTTACTCAACATTTGATCACCTAGATGCCAATTGGAATTTTTAATACGTCTCTTAAGCCAGCAGTAATACTACTCTTTGGTACGCCTAAATATAAAACAAATATTAGAAAAATACACATCTAAAAAATCTTAAATTAATATAAAGAAGTAAATAAGTCCTTTAGATGCCGTATAATCACGTATTTCGCATTACGTGCTGAGAAAGGGCAAACGTAAGGACGCGAACATAATCGAAGCTACATAATCGTTGTCTTTGCATGCTATTTCTGGCATCGCGTTTCACCCTTGTTGACTTTGTAAAGATAATTCGTATTAAAATATAAAGTTATCATGTAACAGATGCTTCCTATAATGTGTACTGTATAGTCTAATTTTACGCGATAACAGTGTCTGAATGGTTAAGGATTTAAATCACTACATAGTACAAAAAAGTAGCTTTCTCTGTCCCTATGTCCCTTTGTATGCTTAAATCTTTAAAACTACGCAACGAATTTTGATGCGGTTTTTTTCTACAGTCGATGATTTACACAATAGATATAGTGATTTAAGAGGAAAGTTTTGGTATATAATTTATTAGGTTTTAAAGAAAGCGGGCGAAGCCGCGGGCGGTAAGCTAGTATAAAATAAATGCAAATATTATGAAGGCATGGTTAGAAACCCGCGGCCAAGAAGGAAAAAAGTTAAAGACTTATGACATCCTCCGTCCCGCGCTTGGCCAGCGGATTATGATATTTTCAAAGCTGACCCTTGTCCCTGCAGTGGCAACAAAATATGATCTTATGAATATTTTTTTGTTTACCTGTACGCTATAATTTATCAAAATGATTCCAAAATATTGTTATCACAGTGTATCAACATCAAGATGTTGGTATAAAATATTCAGAGTAATAAATATGCATACAAAAATACATAAATATTGATAAAAAAGACGTGTGGCACTCGGGGACTGCCGCGGTAAAGCTATTGCATAGCATGCCTTCAAGCCACACCTCCGAGCCCGTCGGAGTGGGGAGCGTGAGGTTTTTTCGTTACGGAATTTCTCGATTCGGTCCCCGTGCAATAGCTTAAAAATTACGAATAAAATAACTGAATAAAATGCAACCATAAATACACAGTTTGATACGGATCGTTGCAGTTGGAAATGAATGCGGTATTTTACGATACCTATGTAACCTTAATACCATGAAAATGTTAGTTTTGCGGATAGTAAATTTACAACTTTATTAAATAATCTCGTATTCCGTGATATCATTTTCATAATATAAGTACGTATCCACTTACGTACGTACTTACTTGTAATAACAAAGTACTAACGCTTATAAACTACGTTTAATTTTAAAAGATACTACTAAAATAATAGGTTACATTTATGTATGATACAATATTAATAGTACCTACATAGTATACCTAGTAATAGTTCTAGTTAAGTTGCTTCAATTGTGCTTCTATTTAATTGTTTACCCCACACACGACTGCTGAAAATTCATAAAATATGCATCATAGGCATAAATACAAAAAAAAACACACTTAATCTATCATGGTATAACCCTATTTAAACATACCTATTTAAACTATGATGGTAACATATAAAAGCGTTCAAAAAAGAAATACTGCAAATAATACAATTATTGTTATTCTGTTAGCGTTCAACAATAACACAACCATCATTCAATCCAGCGTTCAAAACATTCTAAATCCGTGAATAATACAGAAAACGTAAATAAGAATTTACAGCTATACATTGCATTGTCACATTTATTCACTCGACTGCTTTATCCTTGTCGAACATTAATCTATACTGACATCGATACTATGCTGAAAATGCGAGGTTCAGATAAAGCAGTGCTTTAACAATGCCGTTGAAATATAGTATTGATTTAACTATGCAAGGATTTTGTAAATCGCGCAATGAAAGTCGGGTTATGTTTTTATTGCATGCTGGAATGGATACCGGCCGATGCAGCTTTTTGTTGTGATGATATATTCTGTTAATAAATGTGTTTATAAGCGGCTTTTTATTACATAAAGGTTTAGTTAGTTTTGGTCTTTATGATTAGAACCTTTTTATTGACGTATTAGGTTGGATTGTTGGTTGATTGTTGTTGTTGGGTTGTATTTTATATTAGTCTTTAATCTTTTGCGGTAGTTTGAAATGTAACTGCTACGCCTGGTTATCTAAGCATAGCAAGCCAGACATGTGGGATTTATGTTTAGAAAACCCAGGTACATAATATAAGTGCAAGCGTTGTAAACATTATTTCCCTTTCCTCAATCTTGAATCATAAATTTCCCTTCCAAAAATATCGTTCAAATAGGAAGGTCGTAATAAAACATCTAAATCAATCAAAATAAGCAAAGTAAACCTTTCCAGGGATTTAAGGATAGAAGTTAATTTATTGTCTCTCGTTATCTCTATTACATTTATGATGCCTTATATTTTAATAACGATGGATTATAAATTGGAAAGGCATTTTTCATTAATATATTTTTGTAACTGGTATAGATTTTGCACCGACTTCAAAAAGGAAGGATGTATGGTGGTTTTCGCCGCCCATGGATGTACTTACCTGTATGTGTGCTTTTTCATACACTTTTTTTAAGTAAAACTTATTTAGGCACGTTGAGAGTAAAATTTCAAGGTCGCGTCATGACAATACCGTCACGTCATGGAGTAAGGCAATGGTTTTGGTATCTATGAATCTTGACAAAGAAGTTTCACTTCTGACACGTGTGCTGAGCACACACGCTCTTTTTTATATTTATTTATATTTCATGTATTGCTTAATTTACTGTTACATTTTTCAGTGTTACAAAAATATTTGAATTTTGTGATATGGATTAAAGATTTCACCTGTTTGCTAGTCCATTTTGTTCCCAGCAACATTTACTCATCGAATATGTATGGTGAATCTCGTGCAATATCACTGAAATTTTAACAGTATACTGATGTGCAGTATTAATGAATTGGCTAGCTTGAAACAAAAACACGTTTTTAGATTGGTCGGCTCAACCAACAGGAAAATGAAAATAGTGAATAGAAATATATATTGATTAAAAATTTTAATTACTTATAGTTTTTGTGAACGATAGATTAAAAAACTAAACAAAAAACTAATTTTGTTATAATTGCTATCCAAATTGTGGGCACAATCAATAAATCAAACATACCTACTGAATATTTTTAGCGCCTGACACAAAAAGAGAGTATTATAGGCATAATTTGTTCATTTAAGATAGTTCTTATCCAATAAACTATTTGTATGATTCCTGTATAAAAACTCATCATCATTCTCCACCAAAAAGAAAATGAAGCAATTGTAGGAAATCGTATTATATTTTGGGTAAGATTTAAATGCATTTTCTGTACCACTAACATATTATATTTAATGGTAATTATTTTATTTTTACACGTATCTATAACGGATCAGCACTTATAGTACGTACATACAATAATAAGAACCAATCAACACTTCGATAGTCCAATCTATCGATTTTCCCAGCATCCTGAGCCCAGTGGGAGCTAAGTAAAATTCCCATACAAATGAATATTCAGATGGACTCTGCCGTACTCAAATAATGCGCTTACCAACTTAGTGCACGTTGGTTTTAATTGAATAGGTGGAGACTAGACTAAAAAATCTGTTCAGTTTTCCTATGAAAGAACAGCTTTGGTGAAGAAAATTGTATTATCTTTGTACCGTTTATGCGAAGTAAAAACTGTAAAATCTATACTTATAATAAATCTGTAGAGAGGCCAATTCTGTACATGAAATATATTTAAAAAAAAACTATGGAGGGGTGATAAGGGATCGCTACTGATGCCAAAAATGCAATTAGTAAAATTTTTGTCTGTCTGTCTGTCTGTCTGTCTGTATATTCGTTATAGAAACAAAAACTACACGACGGATTTTAACGAAATTTGGCACAATTATTCTTCATACTCCTGGGCAGGTTATAGTATACTTTTTATTACGCTACGATCAATATGAGCAGAGCAGTGAAGGGAAATATTGGGAAAACGGGAGAAGTTACTCCATTTTTTAAGCTTCCGTCGCGTGTGCAGCCTTAATGGTTAAAGCTACATAGAAATCATATACGACAAAAATGTTCTTAAATTATTATTATTATATAAAAATAAATTCCTAGACAGCATATGTCTATCTTTTAAAATTGACTCACAATAACACGTGAAACTTCAATAGCTTAGCAATTCGGAGCTTTCTGATTATATTTGTCTACTCTTACGTTTACAACACTCTCACTCATCCCTAATTAAAAAAAGATAACATTATTACCTATTCAATAAAAAAAGAATCATGTAAATCGGTGTAGAAACACCAAAGTTATACATGAAATACGCTATAAGTCATCGCGCGTGAATACAGAATCATGCAGCCATAAGGATTATTTATTGTGTATCAGTTGCCGCGTTCGACGCGCTTCGCGGCGGGAGCTATAAAAAGGCGGCGGGTCCGCACCCGTTTCGCGTTGTCACGGCATCACGTGTGAACGGCTGAACCGATTTCGATAATTCTTTTTTTATTATATTCCTTGAAGTACGAGGATGGTTCTTATGTAGAGAAAACGTAAATATGTACCACGGGCGAAGCCGGGGCGGACCGCTAGTGTGTTAATAAATTGTTAGTTTGGAATAGATAGAGTAATAGGTAAATGACACATCACATAAAACACGAAAACATAATTAGAGCCCCACAAATCATTTAGAAGTTATATAAATATTATAAATTGCAGATGTACCTCTTGTATCTGATGATGTAATTATAAAATGTATTATATTATCTATACTTAATATTATAAAGCTGAAGAGTTTGTTTGTTTGTTTGTTTGAACGCGCTAATCTCAGGAACTACTGGTCCGATTTGAAAAATTCTTTCGGTGTTACATAGCCCATTCATCGAGGAAGGCTATAGGCTATATATCATCACGCTAAGGAACGGAGCCACGCGGGTGAAACCGCGGAGCGCAGCTAGTGTATTATAAAGTGCAAACGCTACATAAAACAAGTCAATATTACTTCTTAAATTTTTTTCCCCTGTTATGTTAAAGTATTTTCATGTATTTTTTAACCAGTCAACACTTTCTTCAGCTAGTAATAAATGGTACTGTATGTACTTGCTGATTTTTTTAAATAATTATATGATTTTACAAAGGTTTAAACACGCTTCATAGTATGACAATAATAATAGTGAAACACGCTTGCCTGAAACAACCGGATATTACAGAAGCCAGCGTTTAAAGTATTGACAACAGGATATGATGAAGGAGGAATGATATGATGGATATTGCATTTAATGTACAAGTTTATTAATTATAGACCAATACTTTGTAGTGAGTAAATTTTTATATAATGAATGGAGGGATTAGTATCGTAGATTTTCGTAGATATTCACTTTTGTTACATAATTTAAAAAAATGTCCGAGCGAACTAGGATAAAATTTATTTAATAAGTACGAAGATATTTTAAATCGCTGCATTATTATGACACCTCTATCATTAATACAAAATTTACCAAAAAGTTTACCTCAATAATTAATCAAATACCTACCTATACATAAAATTAAAACTTACCTCTATATAAAACCTTATTATTATAAGGTTTAAATTCAAATTTGTGTGAACGACATCACGGTCCCAAACAAATACCTCGCTGTAACAAGAAATCAGGGCGCCATAAATCAGAAATCAAACTTAAAAGCTCATCTATATCAGTTCGGATTGTTCCCGCAAAAAGGGCGTAAAGCGAAAAAGATAAACGGAAATTATTTGATCGCACCATATATCAGCGGAATGGGAGAGAAAAACAAACCCGACTCGAATAACCAATGGAATATCCATCAAACTCAATAAAAATAGAAAAGTTATTACGATGACAAAATTGGGATTTCATTGTTATACAAGATGACGATCACGTGCGTTGAAAGTCTCCTACCTAACTTAACATTTAGTATATATGCTAAACTAAGAATATTATCTTGAAAAATCAAATTTTTTGTGCATAAACGTAAGGGACGTTTATGAAGATTTAAGGTTACGACATTATATTATGTTAATTGAATAGATTCCAGTTACTTCAAGATCTATGTGCCTACTGCTACGTGTACTGTTTCGTTTAATTATTTTATGCAAAACGTCAGTAATGTTTTAATCTCGTTCCATTTCTGTACTAGCACTACACAACATAGTTAACATGTTATATTTAAAGTTGCTAATAATTTTTTTATAATATTATACTGTCATTTGATAACGGATAAATATGGATACAGATATGAACATGTTTAAAGTGCAACATTTTTTTTATTATGCCGTAATAAACCGCTACGTACAATAAAAACAAATGAAATGCCGTTTCTACGATATCTTTTCAATAATATTAGGAATATGAATAATCCACATTTCAAACAAATCAACTTATATTAGAAGTTTGACCTTAGGAGTAATAATAATATGTTTTCATCTAGTGTCTAGACAGCTTTTTTTAAGCTTTTTAACTTTGGTTTGACTTAGGACTAAGAATTGAGATGAAAGATAAAGATTATAATAAAATAAAACCAATCAACTATTTGAATATTTTCATAGTAAACAATTTACAATATATTTTTTTTAAATGTATTTACAAAAGAAAGAATACAATTATTCGAAAATCTCTTGCTCTAGATCTTCCATATTATTATAAATAGATAAAAAATTTAACATCCTTATAATTATTATAGATGTTAATTGTTAACTTTGACTTATTAGAATTCCACCTTCGCACCAATCCAATAAACGAATTCGTATATTATTTTATTTAGGTTAAGAGCAATAAATAACAAGGCCTTATCAAGTTATCTACTATTTTCCCTTTAATGATTACGATGAGAGGTTTTATTGAATATACCATTAAAGAGGGTTTAATTTTCTGTAGGTATAACATTATTTATAGTCTAAAATTAAATTAAAATTTTTGCAAATATATAATGAAATAAATAAGTAATTCGTTCAAATAAATGTATATTCCAATGGTGCTTTAAAATGGCCTCTCAGGGCTAAACGTTATTAATCTACCGAGTTCTTAATATTCACGTCGGCAACATTGCCTGATTAAAATTTTCCCTCTGAAAAGGTTCGGTGATAAAATACAAATGTTTCCGCGTCAATTCTGAAAGACGATTGATGACAGCCGACATTTATAGAGCATCGTTGAAAATTCAAAATTTCAGGCGTTCGTTTGATCAAAATACGGCCGTAGTATTCACTTATCGTTTTGTTCAGTTTTTATGTATTCTAAGCAAATGTTCAACGTAATTAATCATTTTGGAGGTTTAAGATTTCGGATTTCAAAACACGACAATGTTAAAATCAAGCTGATTTTGACGATAATTAAAGAACAGTCGTAACGTATCTACCCTTATTAATTAAAAATATTGTTACATTTCTATGACACCTAACACACGTTACGTAATCTTTTTGAGTTGTGTTATTTATGTTACGTTTTGGTTACTTCATTCCAAACCAACATTAATATTCATAATATTCGGTTGTTAAGACATAATTTACCTTAAAAGTACATTCACATTTAAATGTGCAATTATACCTATTGCCTATCCTTTTGATTACTTTTGGTTGCAATTAGTTAACTTCATTACCTGTATAATTAATAATTATATAGTAAGGAAATAATAAAATTATTGTTCTCACGATATTCAAACACTTTTTAAAACGAGAACAATCAGGCAAAATAACAAGAAAATTTTATACGTTATTATACAAAGTCCTTCAAAATAATGTAGAATAATATTAGTACCGTGCTGCAATTAGAAGCTCAGTCTCAACAATCGTAATAATGAAACTCCCATTAATAATATAATACCTTTATTATTTTCCAAATCTTCACAGTATTTGTAAAACAGTGAACGTTAAAATTAATGAAAGCTCTTTCAAAACACACCAAAAATGAAATATGGATATGAACGGGAGTTGGCTTTTTCAATTTCCTCTCTTTTTTTATCTACAAACCAAAATATGCTAGGTCTTGATCTATTTGTGCACGGACTGGAAGGGATTTCGGTTGATAGTATCGTGTGCATGCGTGCTTTCAACAAATATTTTAATAGCCTCGATGGTGTAGAGCTTATTCGACAACATTGGGAAGTCCCAGGTTCGAGGCCCGGGTGAAAAAAAAATTGGCAGGCCCGGCTGGATAGTCTTAATTGTGAATTGAGTCCACTTTGATGGCAATTCAGTCGACAAAACTATTATAATTAATAATGTGGGTACATCTTTACCGAATAATTTTTTTTCATTTTCCTGGACATACATAAACTTTTAAATCTATTGTGTGAAATGTTAGATAAATGCCTTTAAAAGGCATTTTTCTACTTGTCCGAATCTCAGTGACACTGTCTTTCAGAATTGTAAGGAAACTTACTGGAGCTTTAGACGGTTAAAAGCCGACATAAACGTCGGCCCTTTTCTCAGGGTCTGCGGGTATCCTATGAGGATTTACCCGCTTAAAAGGTCACAAGCTTGACCACCTAATTTGTTCAATATATCTACCTCGTACGTTATTTCTATGACCAAATTAAACGTCTTATTTCATTTTTTTTTATCGAATTTAAAATACCTTATAAAACAGTAGCTAATAAATAAATTATGTGTCTCTCTAGGTTTTTAAAAAGGACGTAAAATACACAACGATTTTATTATTATTGCATTTGAAGTTTGAAATGAATCTAAATGTTATTTAACGTTTGTACAAATTTAAAGCGGTGTCATAACGCAGATTGTAAACCCAGATTCGAATTCCATATTTGATAAATGCTATCTATGTTTTGTTTTATCTTGCAAAAAAATAATTGGCTCGATCGCTACGGCGTGCAAAAAATAGGGAATGTTTTAACAAAATAACAATAGCAACGGCATGCACATGAATTTCGATTGTGGCTCAGCAAATATACGTATAAGTTTCTAAAAACTACGTTAGCAAATTGTCCAATGTTGGAATCTGAAAACATGTCAATACGGCCACTGTGAAACGGGGTCAATTCGTAGCACGAAGTCTGAAAAATACAAGAAATAAATCGAATTGGTACGCTAGCTAAGTGAAAACATACGTAACCGAAGTTGTTTCATGATCGCGACGGTGTTTTAACAAAAGTTAAAACACTTAATATTACATGTAGTTTTATTGCAGCTCTAGTAGAGTTAATCTTTACTTAAATTGAAATAATATTAGTACCTATAATATTATTTCAAATAGTATCTATGAATAAAGAATCAGAAATATATTAACCATCGACACGTGCCTTATAACATACTATAATAATTATGACTTTTTAAGAGGAGTATCATTAAAATATCGTTAAGGAAATTAATGACGGTTGTATATAAAATTAAACGTCGTATTTGACTTTGTAATATACAAAGTATAACTATAAAATATAATAGTTAAAAAGTAATGTTATTTCGCCACGTTTTCTTCGATAGTTGATTGACGTATATTTCAATGAAGCTCCGGGATTTGTAATACAAATCACGTTAGACTAATTCTGCAAATTGTAGCAATGAAATGCATACCTAAATCCATCAATGCAATATAATTGATGGCACGTACCGTAGTTAACAGTGCACATTAATATTCTGAATATAAGATAAACATCTTCAGACTGTGTGCATTATAATTAGCATCAATTAATTAAATGCTAAGGTAAATGTGATATTGCTTGCTCATAGATAAACGACTATGAATGGTTATTCATATATTATAATATAGTTTTGATCTGAAATTAGCTTATCATGATTAGCGTTTCTATTAATAGATACAGACATAAATTATGTTACGCTTCGATACATTTAATAATTCTGGATGTTTCTTATAAAGAAGTAGAAGTAATATTATTAGCATTAGAAGCTATCTTGTAATAATAATTTTTAGAATCTCCTACACTGTAGAGTTCTTTACCGAGATGTAGGGCCCACCAATCATATTCATCATATTCAGTCACGATGCACAATCTTAGCACTGGAGGAAACGAATTCCGCTAAGATACGTTTTTATATGGAATGATGTGTACTAGGTATGGATGCATGCTATGGATACGTGCTGTCACGTGTGGTCTACACCACTACATATGTGAGATGCCTACTATCGATACATCAAATAGCTGCGCATCTTCCTCGCACAGCTACTTTGCGGGGGCATAATATCTTTATAGCATCTTACTCGCACCGCTTCCACCGCTACATAGCTTAGTATCAGAGGAAACGGTCACATAGTTTCATAGTAGGTATGGCTATTATATTTTCGCGGCATAGCTGCATAGCACATGTCTGATGGAAAAGCACACTCTTATATATACATGGATATTATTACAGAAAACAAAACTTTTAGTACTAAACGTCATTCATACGCATCGTCTATCACAATTTGTATGGACATGAATCCTAATGCACACATCACATTCAGTCACCATACTATCCATCAATCTGTCACTATTTGACAGCTCAGCCTCCATTCATAGCTGTATTATCATTTATATACTCGATTGCTTATAAACGTAATAACTGACCAATATAAAAAGATATTTTGTTTTGGAAAATACAATAATGTAATGCAATTTAAGTCCAATTTAACAGAATTATTTAAATAAATGTTATAGGATCGCGTTTATGTTTTGGATTTTAAACAATGTAAGTATTAATCGTTGTACACGTAATCGTTTGCATTTACACTCTATTTACTCTAGGTACATCTAACTTCAAGAAAAGTTTTCATAAAACTTGTTACATAAATGTCGTAATTATATTTATAGGGAGCGGCATAGAAAAACCTTTCCGTAGTTATGCACTATTAACCCTCTACTACCTGACCCTAATTTCTTATACGTAACTACCTACTTGGAGTCTCTCAGACTCTCATACTTTGAACTCTTAATAAACAAAAACTATTATAAATGAAAATAAATTAAAAGAAACATGTTATAGCTTGAACACTTCTTTATTTCTTATAAGTAAAAAAAATATATATAACCTTATGGCTTATACTTAAAAACTACACTTTTTTTTTAAAGTAAGCAAAATTTTTTCAAAAGTTTTACACTTTTATTAAATGAGATCTTTAAAAAAACTAACAAAAATTAGGGACTCTCTTCATAAATTGTTTAAAGTTTAGTAACTAATCAACATAATGTGACACAAATTTTTGGCAAAAAAGATTTTTTTTTATAAAATTGCAAGGCTCAAACTTTACAATTTTTCCCGGCATATTGAGCACGCCGTGTAGGAGCACTGCAGGCATGTAGGCTTCTTACATATGAAACACAAGTACTGCGTCTTACTTTTTTTTTCGGGTCACATGTGAAGCAGTACTTGCGTATTGCCAACTTTTCAGGTGCTTCATAACTACATCCTGCATCTGCATCTCTGTATCCGATGCAGAATCACAGGGAAGAACACAATTTTCTTCAATATCTTCCTCGTGTTCACTGCACTGTTCATCAAAACATTCTTCTTCATTCGAGGAAAGGTCCTCCTCCAACCAACGATCAATATTTTTATCATTCGAGGTCATTTTGAACTAAAACAAAAAAAAAAGTTTCATGAAAAAGTCACGTAACTACCTACCTGGAGTCTCTCAGACTCCACGACATAGTTTTTTACTCATCAAAACACAGCGCGCGCGCGTATGACCTCGACGAGTGCAGGCGCGGTACTTCGGGTAGAGGGGCGAAGGTACACGGACGTACACCGTTCAAGGACACTTGCTTGTAAAGATATAGACAAAAATAAGACTGCTGGAGTCTGAGAGACTCCGGTCAGGTAGTTGAGGGTTAAAACTGTATATTCTGTTTACAATTGCTTGTCGTGAAAAGTTTACAAGTGGCAGTAATAGCCGGCTCCTAATTGTATAAAAGCTATAATCATTGTAAATGCCAATAAACGTTAAGCAAATTACGAGTTTCATGATACATTTAAGCTGATTCGAACAAGTGTTTAAATATATTATAATAAAATGAAGGTGTCATTGCATCGCAAAATATTGGAGAATTGAAAATGAATTCGAGATAACGAGCACATCGCAGAAATAATTCATTATTCTGCAATTCAATGGATCCCTTTTACTGTTAATAAAATATGCCGTATTATGTTTTCAGTATGGACTATTTTAGCCTTTGTTTAAATTGCACCTTGTTTGTATTGAAAACGTAAATTGTTTTTATTTATTTCCTTTGCTCTATCAATAAATAAACGTTTCACTTCAGCTAATTAAAAATATGATAAATTCGTAACATTATGAAAAGCTTTCTTTGTTTTAGTTTCTATCTAGTTTTGTAAGCGAATGAAGGTACTTTAATTCAATTCAAAATAGAAGTAGGTCAATAAACTCAACCTTATTCGAAAACAAAAGACTTTCTAATAAAGACGAGAATTAATTAATTCTCACAGGACATTGACACAAATGCGCTAACATATCCATAATACGAGTAGATATAATATTATGGTATGTTGCTTTTCAACATCTACTTCAAAGCTCACCTTTATAAAAAAAATATACCTTCCAAGCCAGAGGTTGTGGGTTCGATTCCCACCCAGGGCAAATATTTGGGTGATGAACATTGATTAAATAATATATAAGTATGCATTTAAAATTATATAATATGTATGTTTATCAGCCGTTTGGTTTCCATAACACGTGTGTGAAAAATGTCCTGAAATATTTATTTGTTATAATATCGTTAATATTTATAATTCAATTATTTTTTACCCCTAAACACAGATCACCGTCACAACGAATACGTACTTCGCTCCAATACTATTACGTATAAAATATCGTTAAATGCATTTAAATGCCCAATGGAGTTGGATTTTACGACAGTGACCATCTAAAATGTTCTTAAAAGCAAATGGAGGTGTATTGGCGTGTTAAGTTGAATATACGCCGTTCTCACAAGGCCCACCTGTCACCTTATATTTATGAAACGTGTGGTTCTCAAAATTTATGTATATTGTTTCAAAGGACAATATTAATAAGATACGGAATAAAATATAATTATATAGTATCGCTTAAGCACTTCAGGGCAGTTCTTTGGCATCTTTAGTCCTATAATAAATAATTAATTATTAATATTATTTTATAGTGCTCTTAAATTGAGTCTATTGGAATTAATAAATGTTTAACTTTTCAGAAATATAATTCTAGTCTAGATTAATGACAGATATGGCTTAGAAATTTTCGTATAAAGTAGATAAGTTTTAGTAGTAAAATATATATAGTTATAGATGGGACTTTGTTATCCCGAAACTTAAGGCATTTAACAAAGTTTTGAATGCCTGCTGGCGATAATATTTTTAATTGAAAATATCAAAGATAAGAATTTTTAAAATACGATGAAAAGTCTAAATCAGATAATATAAGACTTTGAAATATGTATATTATATACTAGATTGAAAAAAGGGTTTTTATTTGATACATTTTGGTTGCTGTTGCAAGTACTGGTACTAAGATTTAATGGGAACGGTTACTGTCAAGCAGAGGTAAAACAAGAGTGGATCGTCCATTAATTAGAGATGTAGTGTATTTTATTAAAAAAATCAGTTATGCTTATTCACTTGCAATGATAATATCTATACTAATATTATAATGCTGAAGAGTTTGTTTGTTTGTTTGTTTGAACGCGCTAATCTCAGGAACTACTGGTCCGATTTGAAAAATTATTTCGGTGTTAGAAAGTCCATTCATCGAGGAAGGCTATAGGCTATATATCATCACGCTAAGGAACGGAGCCACGCGGGTGAAACCGCGGAGCGCAGCTAGTTATAAATAAAAATAACAAGAATAGATGTGTCTTGTTAAATACACACACTTACGTACAATTTTTTTTAATATTTCACAATGCACAAAGGCCCAGAAGTTTGAGAACCACTGGTTTACAGATCGTTGGGAATACGCAGGAGTGCTACTCTATTTCCATACGTCGTGACGACTCAGTTTATTGTTTCCTACAATATAATGCTTGTATCGTATTTCTACGAAATATATTTTAGCACTTACGTGTATGTACTGAGATCTCTATATTCTTTGTTTCATAAACTCGTTGTAAACCTATGCAAAGCACAAACATTTTTAAATGGTATTTTGACCTAGCTGTATATTATGGTTAATGTTAAAAAATGTTATGACGATTCAAAAGTGCTTTTATAAAAAGTCTAATTGAATGAAATGTTTGAGTTTGAGTTTATCTTAACTTCGTACAGATTTGAAGTATTTTTTAATTATTTTTCATGAAAATGTATCACAATATAATGAATTTTGAATATAGGCATTGTGTTTATTGTTCTGTTTCTCGTAACCTCTACCCAAACACCAAATCGGCCATACAGTGACATAATCTAAAGCTCATAATATACTTTCTGTCTGCAACCAAATTTAGCCCAGTAATGAATTCAGCCCCCACGAGGCCAGCGAGATTGACGCAGGCATGACAGCAACGAAATGAAGGCACAGTCTTTTGAGACTACGCTGTCGCTTATGAGGTTATCATACTGATATTATAAACGCCAAAGTTTGTATGGATAGATGGATGTATGTTTGTAACTTTCACGTAAAAACTACTGGACGGATTTGGATGAAACTTTACCAGAATATAGGTTATAATATATTTAAGAGGGTCATAACACAATATTTGCTGTAGAAATACTTGGTCATGCACGTGCGTTCGTCCGTGAATGAAACCGCCCAGTACAGTACTAGTAAACTATAAGGACGTTAGGAGGTACTAAATTACCTATCTATTCCTAGGACGTCATACTTTGGTCAGAGCTGTCCATTTTAGAAGTATAATGTTCAATTTGGGGTTAGCACATTAAATAATAAAAATTGTGAACTTAATAGAAATGATGGGTACAAAAATACATACCTACCGAATATTTATTTCGATTTAAATCAATTTGAAACGTTTTTGAATTGATTTAAATTGGACACAGGTCTTCAAAGCTTTTCATAGCAATTGTAACCCATGTATTGTAATATTTATATTACAATCTCCTTCTATGTATTCATTTAAAATTCCCATTCAAGTTTACAGCAACATTTTCATAATTAATAACTTGCTTTATATGGTTTTGCCAAAATAATGTACCATAAATTTAAACATATTTTATCAAACAATACACTGAGGTCTAATAATGCCATATAATCCGGTCAAATTAAGCTTGAAAATAGTATTGAAATAAGGATAAT
>CAJQZM010029046.1:0-20623 GCA_907164665.1 Colias nastes | reverse complement strand
TTACAAATGACTCGAAATTTTGTGTCAATATCTCCCGGTCTATACGTAATAATTATAATTTTTGAATGAAATGTGTGCTTTATGTTCTAACGGTACCAAACGACTGCACGTGGCACCTGCGGACAGCGTAAACTGGTTTATTCTGGTTTTGTGCGTGTTTCCACTTTCCACTATCAAGTGACGATTTATTTATTTGTTTTGTTTCGTTATTATTATGGTCAAATATTAATTATGAAACAAATTATTATGGACACGATATTTTATTGTTTCACGGTAGTCGCCTTGTCGTTTGCTCAAGGACGTGAAATTGAATGATATATTTTTTTTATAAAGTCAAAACCATTTTCTTTCAAATAAAAACTTGTTTTTATTGAAAACAAAAGTGTTGCTAGGAATAAGTATAAAATTAAATAGTAATGTTAGGATATCGAAACATTTTTGTATAGGCCAGAACGATATAGTGGAAACGCGCTCTAAGATCTGAGTAATATACATACCACTACATATGCAAAAATTTCTCCAAGCTAATTTACCTGTAACCCAGTGGAAATACAAGTATTTGTACAGCACTATAGCTTTGTGCTGTTAATACCTATGGAAATACCATATGTACCTATATTACTGTAAAGTTTCACCTAAAACCGTCTAGTAGTTTTTGTTCCAAAAATACTAAAATTTCTGAAACTCGCTTATAACCCGGGATTTGATCAAGCTAAAATCTGTGAAAAGTTACCTTTTGTCGCATCAATTGTTTTGGTCCATTTTATTGCAAGGGTTCGCCTTTATATGTGTACTAGCTTCCGCCCGCGACTCCGTCCGCGCGGAAAAATTAAGAAAAATTAAGATTTATTTTTTTTCTACGTATTTTTCCGGGATAAAAAGTATCCTATTTTATGCCCAGGATAATAAGGTATAATTATACCAAGTTTCATCGAAATCGAACCGTTAGTTTTTACGTGATGCCTTCACATACAGACAGACAGACAGACAGAAAGACAGACAGACAGACAGACAAAAATTTATTTAATCACATATTTGGGTTTGGTATCGATCCAGTAACACCCCCTGGTATTTATTTTTTCAATATTTTCAATGTACAGAATTGACCCTTCTACAGATTTATTATATGTATAGATTTATTTATTTCCCAAAAGAAATACGTACTATAAGAAAATTCACATATTTTCATAAATAGATTTGTATTATCTTGCATTCATAAAAAAAATTGATAGTTGATAAAGAAATACTAATAATGAACTTATTTTCAGGAACCCACAATGCAGGTTGCATTTGTGATGGACGACGTGTGACGTCACCCAGCAGTGACGTGACGTGACGTGGCGTGACGCAACGTGACGCGTGTCGTCGCGGCATCACACGCGACACAGTGCGGTGGGCGGTGTCGAGGACGTTCGTGGGTTCGATTCCGGATGGACTTGTTTTGTAATCGTTCCAGCTATTGTTATACGTAGTTATATTTGTGTACGCGATGAAATTATTTTTTACAAGTGTTGTTCATATCATGACGTCGCGGTGGGACTGTTATACTGTAATAAACGATAAAATGAACGTTATTTTTAACGTTCCAAACGAGTAGCAGTTACGTTATTTTTTAACGTGAATAGCGCAATGTTTTAACGGTATTTTTCACTGTATAATAGTTGTACGGTGATCCCGCTTTGATATATGTAGCGTATGGCTTGTCGATGTTCTGCGCTTTTTTATCGAAAGTTTTATATTAGGGATGGGACTCGGAGCAGTATTTTATCGATCGAGATGGTATTCGTATTAAGTATTGCACAAATATTATGTATTTAATGGGAGTTTTTGTATTATCGATATTTATTCGTGTAATCGACGTGACATCACTTAAGCACATTCCGTTCAGTCGAGAGTAATTAAATAAGTATATGATATTAATGTAATAACGTATTAGCGTATATCCACGTGATGGTCTGATATTTTTTGCTTTTTTAATTAATTTTTTTGTATATTTCATTTTTTAAGTCGTTTTTTCTATTATCGTACTAGCTACATACATAATTTATTTATATTAAGCTTTGTTTTTAGCCTGATTCTCGTTTATGGTATAGGATTTTAATTATTTACGAACAAAAATGTTGCCATGCATAAAAAGGGGAGTGTCTTGCCCTATGTTAAAGTAAAATTATGGTTCCTTAAATATTTTGCCAATAAAATAATTCTTATTTATGAAATAATACGAACACGCTTGCCCTTATAAAGTTTACATTTATAGGTGGGCAGTTATAGTATTGGTGAACCTTTTATTATATATTTTAAATTTTATTTGCCGTGTGTTAAAAATTGGCAGCTTATGTAAATATTTATATTATTATAGTTTAATTAAAATACGATTTGCATCACAATTATATTATTTTATTAGAAGCTATTTTATGGCCAAAGAAAGAAATGGTTTGACGTTTTGTTTTTATTTCGACTTCATGTTTTAAAACGGGAATAAATAGCACTCTCTATTGTGTTAAGGATTCGTAATAATTAAAAGTTACAAGCAAAAATAATAACAAGGTATTTTCAAAACATTTGACATCATGAAAATTAAAAAAAAATATTAATGGGTAACGAAATTCAAAAGTGATATTTAAGAAAGAATTGGAATGTGGCTGTTTATTCCCGATTGATAACTTATTATGTCATCGATATAATTTATGGTACGAATACTATAAGCATCATTAAAAAAATTAAAAGTAAAGGTTAATGGTTAATGGGTTGTTGCAGTTGCAAGTTGCATTTTGATATCGAGCCATATATGGTCTTACGTGTAAAGGGATACAAACGTATAGATACAACAAAGTTTGTCTTATTTATATATGGTCCTGAACATTCCAAAACCAATTGTATAAGTACCAGCAATATACAAAATAGATCTTATTTTCATAACATTTAAATTCATTTTCGCATACGCCCATAATGGTCTGGTAGTTTTTTATTCGTATCTACAAATTATATCGATTATATTCGATTGTTTACATTTTAAATGCATTTGATGGTAAAAGTTATTTATGCACATATTATAAACATTTTCTGTTTTTGTAAATGGCCTAATATTAAGTATTTTTATAGACTGATGATTTTTTTTGTTTCATTTAGTTTTAATGATTTCAAAGAGATTATGTTAGTGGTTTTATTCTATTAGTTTTAAAATTATATAGCTATTAACACAAAATGGCTTAGTTTTATTAAAAAAAGGCAATTTTGATGTCTTTTATAAGATCAACTTCAAGTTATATTTTTAACATTTGTAGTATTTTGGACCTCATTGCGTATATAATTCGTAATGTAAGGCAATGTTTAGCAATTTTGTGTTGATAGCAATATAATTTTTTTAATAGAAATATACGTGTGACCTTGTAGGTCATTCAATTTTATCACAGTTGAGATTTCCTCGCTTTGAATACTAAAATACAGACTCACAGAATATGCCTGAAATTCCATAAGTTTTAACTAGGCTAGACTTTTAAGTCCTTACATAAATAATATATAGGTTTAAGTATAGTGATCTACAACGTCATACACGTATTTCTGTGAAGCAAAAGATAATTTTATTTTTATATTATTTTTAACGAATTTGCATGTGCAATCGAATTAAATGTTCTTTTTTATGTTTTCAAAGTATATTTGTGTAGCTGGATTATAACGCTTTTTATTTTTTTACATAATATTATAATCTTTAAACAAATCTATGTAACTATCAATAAGATATATTTAATATAGATATCACCATTAAGCTTAGTTAAGTGGTAAACGTGTAAGTTTTTAATAATTATTCATAATATATTATCGGTCCTTGTCGCACGTCCGGTTTGTGTGCGTGTGCGAGAGGGACGCATATATCATGTCCAATAGGGGAACGAAACGAGGGAATTTTTTTATATTTTACTATGAATCGAAAAAGACATAGAGCCTACTATCGTTTCAAGTTTATTTTCTTAAGATTTTCGCTTATCTATGGATCTCGGAAACAATTTCAAATAACCCTTCTCGTGAAAAACGATTCCTATATAAATATTCGATGTAAATATTGTACATTTATTGATTTTTTTTGCGTAATTTATTTATTATTTTGTTCGAAAGAGCCATATTTTTGTTACTCGATGCAATATTTTTTTTTTGTAATTTATTTTGTATGTGAGCACATGGCTTTATAAATGTGCCATTTGAGGTTTTTGGTGATTCCTATGTTTTATTTACGGCCAAAATTCTTTGTAGGTTTTCCAATGTTCTATAGTAGAATCGATGTACGCTTGTCCGATACAGCATACTGGCTACTTTTAAAAAACCTTGTTTATGTAATACCTATTACGTATAGTTAAACTTCCAAATACGTTATTCTGTAAATTATATAAAGAAAATCAAATGATTTTCTTCTTTTGAACTAAATAGTTCTCGTTGTTTTATCCTACTAGAAACCTATTAAATGATTTTCATTATTTTACGTTGTGAATAAATTCTCCCAAATATTTTTATGTTAATGCCCATTTTCAAAACTTCTGAATATGTACTGTTTAGGTTATCTGTCAGTTAAAATGTCATAAAAGTTGATAAAAATTAAGCGTCAAAAAATTGTGAAAACAGTCCTTTATCTTTATTTAGTTTTTAAATGCTTATAATTTTGAATTTAAAAGTGGCCAATGTTTGTTGTCCCGGGAAATGAATTTTGCTATGTGCGTTTCAATTAACTGTGAACACAGTTCAAGAGAATGTGTCATATTTTATAATAAATAACCATCTATGTAATAATACCTGTTTTTTTTTATTTACCCTTCCTTTATTATCTACTCGTATCTTTCATGTGAAGATGTTAAACATTCAGAGATTTTTTGTGAATTTATAATTTTTATAGAGACGTAACTACATTCGTATAATGATAATTTTTTAGATCGTAATTGAAAACAGTGCAAACAAGATTCGCATTCAGTAATACATAGTATAATATTATCTGTAGTGATACAAAGCTCACCAAAATGTGACAAAACTCCACCCATTGTACATGCGAATAAGGTTGAATTTATTTTGGCCTATATTGCTCAGCTTATGATATAAAAGGTTAGATTAAGTATTAATATTTCTGAATGATTTTTATGAATATTTATATGTAGGTTGCATATTGTTTGAATATGATAAAGGTTTCAAATAAAAAACATTCATAATTGAAATAATTTATTCAAATTCTCCATTTTCACTTCAAATTATGCGTTTAACACACGAATCACAGAACAATACACTATATACAGAGCTATCAATAAATAAACTATTCAGACGCAACATTTCTATAAGAAATCATTCGATCGAAAGCAGGAAAAGAACTACCGTACGTCGCTCTACAGCTCGCTGAATCTATAAAGATCTATTGTACTACTAAATGCACCACAATCGTAACCGATTACGTCTCGACCCCGTTCCGGTACCGTATCGGAAACTTTGAAAGGATTCTGCGTAGATTTCGCTAAGAGTCGCAGATGGTTCCACGGTGGGAGCTCAGGAATGAGAGGAGATTCCGTCAGAGAAGCACTTGGAGTAGTTCCGCGGTGGTCACACGCAGCCGGCGCCCCAGCAGCCGCACCACGGGATGGAGTCCGACTGCGGCACGGCCGACAGCTTGCGCGACTTGTGCGTGCACGCCGAGCCCAGGGAGTTCATCGACGAGCACATGCTATTCGTCCGCTCGTGCTCCGAGTGTGAGGTCGTTATTTCCTGTGAACGTTCAATTAAATTAAACAATATATAAGCATATAAAGAGTATCTTCTACTACTAGCACGACAACTAATACTACGATACGTTTGAAGTGCAAATAGCGTTGTACTAAGGATCCACCGGCTTACATGGTGATTGTCTATAGAACACACGGCTAAATACCCTAGCAGGGCAATCACACGCGAATGCTTGCCCCGGGAAACGTGAAGGAGGGAGGGGAAGGTAGTAACAATAAAAGATTTGTACGTAAAAAGCAGGTATAATAAATAAATACATATACTACTATTACAATACAATACTATACTCACAGGGAAGGTTAGCGTGTGACTGCCCTGATAGGCTAAGCGGCTACCTAAAGTATTCCTGAAAAATTGTGATGTTGCATATTTAAAAGGGATACTTTTCAAAATTAACAATTGAACACTCCCATATTGATTCTTTATTGACGTGATTAATTATTTTCCACGAAGTTCAGTTTTTCAGGAATTCCCAAAAAGTTGTGGGTTAGCCGTTCAGCCTATAAGGCGAGTCTCTACATAGTCCAATATATACCTGATAGCTGTCCCGCTTGTACCGTGGACACGAGCTCGACGACGACATGGTGTTCCTCGGTCGGTGTCTTGTGCAATGCTTGTGCTTCTGTTCGTGCTCCTCTATCAGTCTCTCGTTGTCACTCTCCACTTGTACTGGGCCGCCATTTTTCGTCCCATTTTTTACCTCCTTTTTCTTCTCTTTTCTCTTTCTCTCCCTCTTTTTAAATGTTAGTGAAAATCGCTTCCGCTTCTTTGCTTTCGGCGATTCAGGCCGCGGCTGAACAGTCGACTTTTCTCTCTCTGAACGACTCGTGTCATCGTCCGGCGGTTGTGCTTGTGATTCTGAATCAGTTTTCTGGGTCACTTCAGTGCGTGAAGAGGAATCCGCCTCTGTTGTTTTGTATGCAACCTCTTTTTCTAAATTAGCTAATTCCATTCTACGTAATCTCTTTGGTAGTTTATTTACCGTTGCATAAATCGGTTCTTCATTTTCCCCAACAGGTGCTGATCGCGATCGAAAGAAGAAATCAAACTTTTTTGGCTTGACTGGTATCCGTCTTTCAACAAAGACGACCGTGCTAGCCACTTCCGTGGTTGTTGTTTGTATTTCATCACTAGATTTCGGACTGGGAGTGCTCGGTATTGGTGTTGTTCTTGGATAGTCGTATGTTAACTCGATATTCTTCTCTGTGACATAACATTTTGGTTGTTCCTGACAGGGTTCCTGTTTAGCACTTTCATCTCGATTTTGACAGCAGCAATGGTTTTGTAGAATCTTTTGCGTATTGCACATGAAGACTGAATTCTGTTGGATGTATGTTGTGTGTATTGTAGTTTGGGAATGTGTAACGTCTCCTGCTAATTCTTGTAAATTATCAGCAGTAGGGAAACGCGGTGCTTGATAAGGAGCCATTACGAAACCAGGTGGTGGAGGTCCCGCGATATGGCACGGGTGTGCCGTCACCGATTGGAAGAAGCTCGGCATATTTGGCGCGTCGTGCACTAGTACATCAACAGTCCGCTCGTTTTCATTGTCTTCTGTATTTGGCTGTATTTGCGCATTGTTTTGGGATTGCGTGGGTTGTTTTGTCACCGGTTCCTTGTCATCTTTTAGGCTCGTTCTCTCCTCTATGCTCGATTGTTTCTTATCTTTATCGTCGGATTTGCGTTTCGTTTCTTTCTGGCATTCTTCACATATACAGGGAGTTGTGCTGCCGCTCTGAAACGGTGAACGAAATATATCAATTCGTGAAAGCATAAAGATGAATATTGTTGCAAGAAGCTGTTTACAATTTAGTGCACATAAACAGTGGGAATATTACGGCTTTTCGTTTGTGGTATGCGGCATTTAAAACAAGATGTTTATTTCGAATAGGCACGTGAAATATGTGCATACTATATATTTTTATAGGTCGGTGCTAGTAAGAAGTACCAATATTAGAAAACACACTGAATTAGATGGTCATAAAATTCATGCAGTGCTGTTAGTTTAAAGAGCGGTAGATGTTTTACTGTGTGAGTATGAGAACACTAGAAAACATCTCATTTTATGAAATCTATACTGTTCTATACTAATTTTCCTTCGTTTATTTTATATAGGTTTTAAAAATTAAAATAGTCTTCCTTTTGAGATAGTTCATAGAATAATATATTTTCGCGCCACTTATTTGAAAGTACCGTCTAACTTTTACGTTAGGTATACCCGTTATTTTGAAAGCGTGTACATAACCAGCGATTTCGTCCAGCTGTTCCATGGCTTTCAGAAATAAAAGGTGAACTCACCTCGTGTTTGTCACGTCGGCAGTATATTATGATTTTGAGGACAAGCCATGCGTCACATTTCCGAAAGCAATCGGTGTGAATATTAAACAGACGCAAATTGGGTTCTGTAGGTACTTTTGTTAAAAATTTATTTAACTATTTTATTAAATAAGTATAAAGTTTAAAATTAAAACTATATGTGATGAAAGCTAACAGTTATGCTGTAATGTGTATTGGATACAACTTATTTATCATGAATTAGAATTACAAGGACTACCTAATTAAAATGAGCGTTATAAATAATTACAGTCCATGCACATTACGACGTACAATTATTGAATCATTATGTATCAAATAATTCAGTCATACTATGAAATATATTAATAAAAAAAACATAAATATTAAACACATACAATATTAACTATATTAAACACACACTACACCACATCACACTTCATGCAAAAAACAATAGAATGTAAGAAACAAACCACCATAATTTTCTAACAAACATTGGAACCGTCCGTCCGTCACACCGAACCAGCACCACACAACTGAGTTTATTTATAAATCCATCATTAGGTACAATATTCTTATAACTCATGCCCGACCTTGACTCATTTCTAAACCAAAATCTTTTGACTGTGCTCTTATCAAATTAGAGTTCAAATTGAATTCGCTAAACATTGCGTACGAGGCAATTAGCAGAAATCTTGAAATTTCTCGTAGTGGTTACAAATAGACGAATGAATCAAGTCTTTGATGTGAATTTCGCGGTCAAACTGAAGCAACACGATTCGTAGCAAAGAGACGGTCAACCATAAAGTTTTAAACTCAGTGCTAGTGTAATAAGTGCGAAAATGGGTTTCAATGAAAGTATATAACATTTTACAGAATATTGAATATGTTTCAGCATAAATATAAATAAAACCCAAACGTAGGAATGTATGAAACAGCTATCTTGCGATGAAAAGTCACACAAACGAACTCACGATAGAAAAGCTCTTTATAAAAAAGTTCCAGGATCAAGAATGTATATCATGGTATTTGTATATAATGTAAAAATTAATTAATGGCAACAATAAACGATTCCAACAAATTTTCGAGTACGTATGATCCATATTAAATACATACCTATATTAAAACTCATAAAGCAATGTATCTTGTTATTTTGTCAGGGTCTTTTTGAACATTAGCCCTTCTTATTTATCACGTTGCCATTAAAAATAGATTTTATGTCTTCCAAACTAGAATCCGTGGGCTTTAAACGATGGTCAATGTTTTATAGATATTTTATAATTTACTAATAAAAATAATACAAGAGTATTAAAAAGTGTTACGAAAAATATTCTGATTTTCAAAGAGAGTTGCTGTTTAATAGAAACTAGGTCAAGTTTGTACTTGGCCGGAAATCGATGGACTTTTAATGAAAAATAGAAATGGTAAAAAAGGTAGGAATCTCTTTGATATACCGATCATTTATACAGTTACTTTTTTTATTTACCAGAGAATAATTATCAATTTTCTTTGGCTAGCTACAAAAATTGATATGGACCTAAAAAAATGTTTTCCACCATCTATTAATATCAAAAACAGTTCTACAAATGATCAAAAACATGCTCTATATTAATTAAAATATACCTTTGATTTTTTCTTTTTAATTTTCACCGATTTTGACGGCTAGAAGATAAGATAGTGAGCATATTAATATTATTTATAGCCAAGTATGTAAAAAATTGCGGTTGTGTTATTATAAAAATATCAGTTTTCTTTGAAGTTGTTTCCTTACCTGCGCTTCTATATGCCAAAAATCGAACTCATATAAAGAATTCTAAATATAACATACAATTATTCTAAATGCTTTTAGGCTATCTAGGCTATAGACGGGTCATTACCCGTCTATACCGAATTTTATTTAGGCTTTGGACGTTTTATACTAGAAAATCTGTATTAATTTTATAAATAGAGCTTCACAGAAGCTAGTTGAATTACAGTCTATGAAATTCGATAGTGTCATAAGAAATCAATAAAACATTTACTTTTATTATACTTATAATTCGAATATTTTATTTTTATCATTTGATATTTAAAATTTAACTCGAAACCATTGCTCTACAATGTAGAGTTCAGATCATTGATGTCAAAGCCGATATTAAAAAGCTCTAACTTATAACTTTTTTATCCTTAAAACTTGTGCAAGTGTCAATAACTATTCAACTATACAATGACCACCGATATGTGCCATTTTTTATCTATCAGCCACTGTGCTTATTCCGAAAAGAATAGTCCAAATAAACCAATTATAATTAGTGCCGAAATACATAATTTTCTTCATTATGTAGTAGGTAAATTCAAGGCTCATTATATATTTAAAACCTTCTATTATTAATAAACGTGTTCCCTTAATAATTACCTTATTCTCCTGCTCTCCCTCCTCCGGCACGACGGTGAGGTCATGAAAGGCGACAGCACGCGCAGAGCCGTCGACGCTCGTGCACTCGGGGCACGCGCTGCACATCGACGCGCTGTCCTGCCAAACGATATAGTGCTTTATTTATTGGATATATGACTCAATATTGTGTTATGGGTGCGATGCTTGAAGCTGAGAAGCTTTGGGAGCATGCTTTGCCACAATTTTGGGAGCATGACTTACTTTACAAAAACTTTATAATACGAAAAAAAACACAGATCAATCGTAGCCAAAAGGAGCTATACGTTGGTAACCTACTAATAATAAGGGTCGTTATTATTAACTTAATCTATCGCAATAATATTTTTACCACAACTTACCCACTCTATAGAGACTAATGTCTATAGGAAACCTGATACCTACATCGTCACAAATCGAATAGCGAGTTAATTCTATATCATCATAGTACTGCAGTTTTTTTTATTGTAAGTGTGATTCTATTTTTATTGTTTTTATAGGTTTACACGTAGTAGCCTATCTGAATGATAAAACCAAATTCTATTGAAGGTAAGTCACATGTTCGTGTCTATATTGGCTTATGTTTATGAGCAGCATAATTGGCTATCATAGCACATACGCTTAACAACTATGGAGACTTCCATTCAGACGATGAATCAAATTAGTTTCCGGCAATATTCGTTAGTCTAAGATAGTCTAATTTGGAAGTCAGGGTTGTTGAATCTCTGTATTTAAAATATATCAAAAATTCTTTTGCAAAAAAGTTACAATGAAATAAAGCTTTATAAGCTTTGGAACTTTGTTGAAAAAAAAAGCTTTTTGATGATGTTGTAAAGGGACTAATTTTACTTCAAGAATGATGTGTACCTAATTTTGAATAATTTCAACAGTTATTAAATTAGTTGGAACATAATTATTTATTACTAGCGGTCCGCCCCGGCTTCGCCAGTGGTACATATTTACGTTTTCTCTACAAGGAATATAATAAAAAAAGAATTATCGAAATCGGTCCACCCGTTCACGCGTGATGCCGTGACAACGCGAAACGGGTTTCATTTTTATATATATAGATTTGTTAATTATTCAAGAGAAATATAAATTGCCATTAAACAGCAAACCACCCTTTGAATTTTAATGCACTAGATTTGCCACAAATCTATGTAAATTTAGTGTGTATTAATTGTATGGTGAATGAATTAATAAACAAACAATATGTTATAAATATTACGTACGTCCGAATGTTCTGGTGAAGAGCGGCGCTCGCGCAGCATACGGTCGAGGCGCTCATACTCGTAACGGAGGGCGGATATCTCTCGCTTCAACTGTTCATTCTCTCGTTTTAGCTTCTTTATGTCTGATTGGCCTGGATTTTAATTGAAATTAATAATAAATAAATAACAAACTTTCTAGATTAATAGTATTGCTTTATAAATTTGATTAATTTCTGAAAATATAATTAATCTCAACGCGTATTAGCTTTTGTAGTAATAGTTTTCTAATTACAAAAACTCACTGAGGCAGTATTTCAACATAACAATAATTGTACTATTTGTGTTTTTGATTACGTATGGAGCACGCAGAGAAGTATAGGTGGTAAGATAGGAATAGGTAGAGCTATTTGGTAGAGTCAGAATCAAGTTGGAAAGAGTATAGCATATTCGCGGAGATGCTCTTATAATTTCCCCGTCTTAAATTTATTACTTTTTATATAATGTCTGAGTATTCACTTTGTAAGTTTGGAAAACTACTTAAATAATAATTACCTCTCTCAATTTCTGCATTGATATTGATTGTACGCAAGCGTAATTCTTCGTTTTCGTATAGCATGCCCCGCGAGGACTTGCGGTCCAATCTGAAAATATATCATTTATTATAAACAAACAATACAAATTGTATCATTTGGTAGAACGATTATTTAAAGTCTCACATGTAGAGTCAAGTCAAAGGAAGACTTCAAAAAATCAAACATTGATTAGTTTAAGCGCAATTTGGCATCAAAAGAGACATTAAAAAAATATTTAGGTATCTAATTACTTGATTTCACAATATAACTAAAAAGTAAAATAATTTGGAAATTAGACATAAAACTAAAAATCTATAATAATATATTATAAAAGTACATATAGTAATAGATAGCATAAATTCAAGGTACATAATATTATATAAAAAGTAATAAAATACATAGACAATCTAATAAATACGTAAATACTTAAAACATGCACTAAATAAAGCAATTAAGCGAAATACTATACGAATAAAAATATATAAAATCTATGATATAAAATAATACGTATATAAAGTCTATGATAGTATTAAAACATAGAATAACCGAACAGCAGAGAGTTTTGTTACATCTGAAAATAAGAATTCTTTATTCTTTGTCTTTTACACATTTATATCGTAACTCTTGACAAAAGAACAATAGACACTCGTCTAGTTGTATTCAGGCACAAATGAAATAATTCTGACCTTGAGCTTTGAGATTCAAGTGGCTCGTTTGAGAAATCCCCTGTTTTCAGACTTCTGAAGAATATTAGACTGAGATTAATCTTGTTTGACAAGGCTTGTCTAGAAACTAAGTAGGTATAGGAATTTTAAATATTCCCAATGTTAAATACCTATGCTTTATTTTTTTTAATCTTACTCATTAACACGTGCAATTTGTGTGTGTCAAGATCATTTTTGAATTATGATTAAAAAGTTTATCTCCAATATTTCCTAGAAGAGTTTTTAGACCTTGGTAGCAAAGTACAGTTTTTATTTTTAACTTATGTACTTATAACTTATGTAATATCAACATATTGATCGATCTTTTTGAAAATGTAATAAACATAGGATAATGTAATAAATTATCTTTAATCCACATTAAAATACCTATAAAGTGTATCCATATAACAAGAAAAATCACTTGGCAAATCCCATTTCTCTATCATGTGATATATTAATAAATAAATACCTAAAAATATGTATCTACTAATAAGCAATAAATAAATACATAATACACAATGCTGTTCAGTATACTACTATCTATTATTTTCTTACTTGCGGTTTGGCTTGACGTTGACATCTTTTCTGCGCGTGCGCAGCATGCTCGCTCCCGTCATGCCCGACATGCTGCTGTTTTCTCGCCATGCGTCGACTAATACCTGTTGAAATGGAGGTCTACATGAAATAAGAGAATGGGACTAGCGATTTATGTGTATTCCGAATTATAAAGAAGTCTTTTGGGATTAGATGGTGTAGATCAATTTGAAATATTTTTAAGTGGCGTCGTAGTTAACAGTTTGGACAATTTATAGTGTACCTAGTGTACTGTGTAGGGTACATAATAAAGTATTCTTCTACTTTATTAGAGTCTATGTATGTTATAGGTATACATTGTAAATCAATTTTCCATATTATCTACAAATAATTGTGCTTGGTCATGGTCACGTATAATTTAAAGTTAATTTTCATTACTGATTAATTCTTTAATTAAATTTATTATTGTTTGTTTTAAATACACATTTTTCTAGATTTTCTACATGTCATTTATAGTTAGGTACTTTTTACTAAGACTTTAAGTGTGATATTATACGCATACCATTTTAAATCATTTTAATTAAATAAATACGTTAATTGGCAGTAAATAAAATATATAAAATGTATATGTATTTTATTCACTGCTAATATAATTATTGTTGACAGTTATTTGTTTAACAGCATGATTGATTATTATGAGTGAAACTAACTGAGTGTCCACTCTATTCTGTCATGCTATGGTAAGATACTGTCAGAAAGAGTCTCAGAACCTACCAATAATTCGTAATGGCCAGCATTTTATTGATTTTCATCAACATCACAATTATAAATATTATGAACTTTTTGTACTCCCACAGAGATAACGTGATATAAAAATATTGCTTACATTTTTGAGACAATTTTCGAAGAACGAATTTTTTTCGTTCTTTAGTTCTAAATCTACATAACGAATAAAAACAGTAGGTACAATAAGGTAATGAAGTAATCAATATAGGTATAAATTATTTTCTAGCCACATCACAAGGACAACCTCACACGTGTTTCCAATAATCCTTTTAATATTATGAGATATTATGTGGATTTAAGGCGGGTATTCATTTTATAATCCCGTTCGTAATTAAAGTTTTATATCATTATCCCTTATTAATATTATCGATTCTTATAAAGCTTGGAACATACTCTCCATTGATGGCAATTCAGATTTGTTGTAATGTTTACCGTGATCTGCAAATAAGTCTAGAAAAAATCAAGGATAGTTCTTAATCCTAGTATACAAATAAAAGTATCCCTTATCCCGTAAAGGATCAGACTATCATTGCTAAGTAAATAAACTATTGAGACACTCCTACGTTTTTGGCAACATCAGACAACATTTTCTAATGTCAATTTTAAAGTCCTTCACCACAAGCTCGTCTGATGGTACGCTAGGATGTGGATAGATCTTTTCTCTGTAAATAAAATACAGTGAGCAAGAAAAATGGCCATCATTTATAGCAGTGGCGCTTACATTTCCCCGCTGCCATATCCATGGCAATTGATTGGATTACTCCGTTACACTGCTCACGACATACGTCACAGTGCAGCGCTATGACACGAGCTGCAATAATCACGTGTAGGAAAATACTCGATTACTTGCGACTGTACAATCAATACCTTCGAAATATACTTATAGGTTACTAAGTAATTGATATATTTGTAAGTCATTTAAAGAAACGATTGAAATAATTGTATTAGCTTTTAGTTGTAGAAGACGCGGAATGACTTTTGTAAAATCCTCCTTATTGTGTCTTCTATCACGAAATACTAATAGACAAATCATACACTGATTCGATTCATAACATGAAATACGCATTCTGAATTGTGAATTTCATATTTTCTCTATAAATTAGGCAAAACCGGACTTAAATAAAATTGACTTGCAATAATTGGAATAAGCTAAATCTTTGATTTTTTTTTTAATTTAGAGCTTATAATAACACCAAACTAAACCCAGGAGAAAAGAGGAAGATGAAGACGTTGAATGAATTGCTTTTAGTAGTCGTTTTAATTATTGACAATTTATACACGTATTTTATATATTGAACATTGTACTAGCTTATAAACGATACAATTTAGGAGAAATATGGCCCTAAACCCATTTTTGTAAAATGACAAATATCGCATGACTAGACCTAATTTTAAAGTTTGTGCCTGAAGTTTTATTTTAGGATTTACAGCTATATTTGTGATCGCGTGATATAAAACTCCTAAACTAGAGCAAATATTGGTTTAATTTATTTCCAGAGCTTTCTCTGGCCTATTTTTAGAGATAATGAAATGCGAACGAAAATATATAAGAATTGCTATTAATTCTAACAGAAATCGTTGAAAATGTACTGTATGATTTTATGTCTTTAGAAAAAGACAAACATTTCCTTGAAGTATCAAACAAATTGTTTCTCATTATAAATGTCTAATAATTTTTCTATTGTTCCCAGTTTTACCATAGTAAAAAATATTGGTAAGTTTCATGTCGAGAACGCAATAAACAAGGCTCCAACCACTCAGCTATGTGCATGCGATGTCTTTGATACGCGAACTGAGCTTTAGCGATATCAATAATTTGTTAAGTATGTGAGCAAAGGGATTACCGAAGTTTCATGGAGCTTATCAAACGTAGACTATATGACGTTACCAGTATTTAATATGTAATTAACTTTGCTGACATAGAATTTGAAGGAATCATATCAATGTAGAGTCGGTATTATTAAAAAAAAATTATTGCATTGTACCCTTGATGGGTTTTACTACTCCTTCAGCATATATTTGTCGGTTTGGTAGACATCAGGCTAATTTCGCCTTTTCTCTGTTGGAAAATAATTTATAGCGAAGCATTAATTACTTGAGTAACTTTAATGATATAAGTAGTAGAACCTAATTCCAAAATATTTAGGAACCATATTAACAAAACTACACAACTCTGACGCCAATTTTGACCTTACTGCCAAGCATTCCTCCGTACATAAGCAAGTCGCAAAAACCCTACTAAAAGAAGGTAATTGTAGAAACTTCTAACCCACTCGCTAGATTGGTCTTTCCTAAGGTGAGTGTTTGACCGCAATCCCGTCCTCTGCGGAGTGCCGACCTAATTAGCACTCTTAGAGCTGTAGATCTGAATTAATAACACATTGTTTATTTGCCCTAGATCTTAAGATACCTGGATCCTTGATAAGGCATGGGAAGGGAGGTTTTGATGCAAGTTTGTAATAAAGGAGGAATAAAATTTCTAGGAAGTACGATGAAATCAGTTTATTACAAATGTGTTGTATAATATATTAATAGGTATGTTGTATGTTTTATAATGTGTAAAAAAAGGAGCTGTAGAATTTAAATCGGTTTTATAAATCTTAAAAACGTATCGACATTTCACTAAGTAGACTTTGTGAATTTTAATTTTAACTATCTTCATGAGCCGAGTTATCAGGAATTTCTATGGGCAATTCTACGATTTATGCCGTTACCTAATTATCCACAATTAATTATGCTTAATCCCTTCAAAAGGTCCATCATGTTTTTTAATACTATCTATTAATATGCCACCATGAAGTAATTTGGACCACAATATCTAGCTTATTCATTGTGCTTTGCATTCTATTAAAAGAAACAGCGTCTTTTGCAGAATCTCACTTACAATGGCTGCTTCGAGGCCTCAAGATGGCAGGCGTGACAAAGAATACCTAATGAAAATCAGCGTGAGCATTTATGGTAATTCTAGCTCAGTTATAAACGAGTAGAATATTAGGTTCGTTAGAAACGGAACAAGGGCCGTATTATGACCTCTTATTTCCAGACAGTTTACGCTGTGAACTGACTGGTAAATTCATATTATGCTATAATTAACCATGGCTGGTTATTGCGTTTATAATATGAATTTGCCTTACACTGAATTCACTGTCTGGAAATAAGAGTTCATAATACGGCCCCAGGTACGGATTGAAAACAGGCAAAGTTATGTAATAATAGTTGTATGTATTGACGTAATATAAGCGGATTGTATTGAGTGACTGTTTTATTAATGTCTAAGCACATTAGACTGTTTTAGTTTTATGTTTCATTATTGGACCATTTATGTTGAAAATTAGCATTCGAACTGGGAATAGATCGTAGCCTTGTTTGGTATTTATTACATTAATATGCTATGTATTATATTTTAAAGACTAAATGTGTACCTCCGGCTTTCGTTGCGTATACATATTTCATCGCATGCGACAACCACCGCTGTGGCCGTGACAAAGTATATTTAAATGAAACCGTATATGTATAAAGATTAATCTTTGCCATTTATTCACACTTATTGTACAGATAAGATATCATTTCACTGTCTAAATGTTTATTAAATGCACGCGCAAACGTGTCTGAAATCCACTTGAAATTTTCATGACTTCACTAGCTTGCGAATAAGTATTTCTTAATATTAATTTATGAAATTGTCAAAAGTAAAACGTGCTAGATACACTGATTTGTATTTCCGTTTGGATTAGGATAATAAGTCTTAATAATTTGCAAATCACACAAAAAAACTAAGCGGACGTGGCTGAGGCGAAGTATTTTAATAAAATATACATAATATTATATTCTGAATAAGAAACACTGCCAATTCTTCGAAATAGTTCTTCGTCAATATTCATTATTCAGTTGATAGATTGCCGATACTCAGAATGATTTATTTGAATTGAATAATTTGAACTGTAGTAACAGTAGCTTATTCAAAAGTAAAAGTAAAAAATAAATATCACCTAATCACCCTCAAAGATAGAAACAAAAAAATGGCAACCTCTAATCTACAATGCATAAAACCTTTGTCTTACCATAAAAGGCGGGTTATATTATAAACATATTATACATATAGGTTAATGAAATACTCAAGTACGTATTTATCGACAAAGTGTAGCTCTCAGCTGAAAGAAACAGCTGCATCGGCGGTTCCCTGCAGTCGTGCTATAATGCTCTTCTCCAGTTAAAACAATAAAAAGTTTTACGATCACGACATCGTAGTGGCCATGGCATTTTATATGAAGATCTGAAACGTCGGCCTATTTCTCTGTGTTGTATTGTGCAGACAGGCATGTATAAAGGTTTCAGACAATTCACTACTTTGTCTAATTGTTCTAAATTGTTCTGTTTGAGGTTTATATTCTGTTTTATGACGACGCATTTGCATGATGATGTTGTATGTGCAAATAATAGTTTTTGTTTTAACTATTTCACTTTTCATTGAAACCTGAACTAATTTCTGGATTGTCGCTACCTACTCTAATTATTAGATTATCATTGAAAGCGAATGGGAAGAAAAAGAGATTAGGTATATATTATGTTATATATAAATATACTTTGCTATCAAATTCAGCCGAAACGTAATAATTATGTTGGCTGTATTTTTAGATTCATTCCCTAGTCCCTAACGACAGTGAACCTTTTGTACTTTTGCGAATATTATTTTTATACGTTTGCGGTTCGCCCGAAAAAGGTTTCCGGGGTTAATGTTGGTATGAAATATGTCACAAAGGTTTTTTTTCGAACACATTTTTTAAAGTTAGTCTGAGAGAAAATAATTTGCACACATTTCCACTCAACAACATTACATTAATGTCATAAGTGAAGTTCCTACTTCAGTCCATTCAGGATGATTTTAGCCGAGTCCTTATGCACCCTTCTTCTTAGAATAGAGGGGTGGTAATAATTGCTTCTACACGTACCCTCTGAAGGAGCCTCGATAGCTCTTTTAAAGTCAAGTTTTTGAAAAATGGTAATGTTTAATAATCGGAATTGAATATTCATTAAATGTTTGAATAATTGTTTTAATAACATCGATCTTGGTTTCATTTATCTGTAAATATTTCCAATTCAAAAGTTTATATAATACGTAGGAGATTCTACTTTTGACGATTTTATAGCGGTTTTAAATTAACTTTAACCTTACAAGTTATAAATATATATTAAGTAGAATATAAAATAGTAAAATCTGTTAATAATAGAATATGGAAGAAATAAATTCTACAAGGTCTAGACTAAGTCTAGACTTTGGCGTTTACATCTAGTTAGATGTGCTGGCTGACATCGAGATATATTCAATTTAAAATTTATTAGCCGTAACTCTATTGTCTATGCAAATACAAGATTGAATAAAACAAGTTTGTGGATAATTTAACTGAGGATGTAAAGTTCAGTATTGTGGGAGAAATTTAATATCTATTTACAGTTAAAGAAGGACTTTTTCCTTTTTTAATATCCAATATAAAATTCATTATATCCGCTCCTATTATATGTATAAACCTATATTTATATAAATTACCCATTTTCTCGATAGTCTCTGAACTCGTTAATTTTTGTATTGTTTGAGCCAGCCATCTGGATATGGCTTTACGTATTTGCCCATTCCCTGTGTTTCAACTTTCAGGGTGCATTAAAAGGAAGCCCTAATGTAATCTCCCGACAGCGGCTATCTAGTTACGACTGTAGTCTGTCCCTTGCTTCGTTTTGGGGTATGGGGTACGGGGCAATTGAATTTCAAATCTATTTTAATACTTGTTTATCAATTGGTTCAGCAGAGAACGAACCTAGGAAATACTATAATTATTGTAATAATCTTTACGGTATAGAACGTAAACAATATTCATGATAACAACTCGTTAACTCAAAGGGTTGTTAGAATATTTATTATTTCGATTCAGGAATAATTCAAAAAATATTAGCTGTATCATTATTAATATGAAAATTTTCAAATTGTCATAATTTACTTTAAAACGTGGATATTAACTAAGCAAAACCACGTCAGAATACAATAAATAAAATACATTAGATATAAAAGTAGGCTATATCGGTTATTGCGATTTTTTCTAAGTCACTGAAATTATAAAATAGGCAGGCTGTAGATATATAACCAATAAAAGAATATAGTTGAAATAATTATATAAATTATGACACTAAAATCGATAGATACATAAAGTCTAGGCATAAAGTAGACACATACCACAGAGAGAAAAAAATAAATTATTAATTTTATCAATAATGAAAACGATAGAGCGAAGAAAAACAATAAATTGTATCGTCCAGGTGAGTATTATATATGTTACCGGCCAAACCCGATTTCAGGACAAACTAGTTTTGCCT
>CAJQZM010029045.1:0-32629 GCA_907164665.1 Colias nastes | reverse complement strand
CAATATGTTGCCCCCTTGTCGCACTATTGCAGCGACTTATTTCGGGGGCCCATACAGTGAGAGGGCGAGTCACCACCTGCCAACAATTTTTTGCTATATCTTAGTAGAAAGGCAGGTGCCATAGTCTTCCATAGTCCTTAATTCCGGTCCATTAACATCCCATTCCATAGCCCAGTTTATTTTGTTTCCTTATCTTGCAATAGTCCTACATCGGCCGCGGACTGCCCAGGGCTGTATCTCTATAGTGCAGTCATGGGCAGGCTGCGGCTGGTGTCCCACAACACAGTAAAGTTCTCGAAAGGGCCTCTGCGTGTTGGATCCGTGTCCCCACGTAAGCCTTCCAAAGGACCGGGTACCTTCCTTATGATGGTACCCGTGTATTATGGAATTGAGATACATAATAATAATAATAATAAAAATACTTTATTGTACACAAAAAGAGAGGATAAAACAATTATACAGCAAAGTACAGAACAAGTACAGAGGGCGGTCTTATCGCTTCGAGCGATTTCTGCCAGACAACCACAGCAAAGGAAAGCTGCAGAGAAACGGAGTAGGTGGTGCACAACTGAAAGTTGAATTTTAATACAAATATATAAAGTACTACATATAAATATATACATACAATACATACATATACGATATATATACATACAATACATACATATACAATATATATACATACATACCTTATTATGATGATGAAGTAGAAGAAGAGGATCATGTTAAAGTGCAGAGTGTGTTTCAAGCGGAGAAAAGTGAAAACCCGAATTCAATACCTTTTACAATAAAACTAAATATGGGGTTGGCGTCGCTGATGAACATTGCGCCTCATATGATGTGAGTCGTAACTCCAAAAGGTGGCCCCTGACAATTTTTATGCCATGTTGGACACACAGGAATTAATGCGCTTATAATACGTCGCATAATTAAAAACAAACCAAACGATAAGCGACGTAATTTTTTGAAAAACTTAGGTCTTGCTCTGGTCATAGAACATTTGAAAATTCGCCAGAAATTGATCGATAGCAATGACAAATGGGCAGAGAATTTATTTGTGGATCATCAGAGGAGCCACCTGCAATTCCCGAAAAAGATGTTAAGTGTGTCCGGAAATAAAAATAGTAAAACAAAACATTTTTGTCAAGCTTGCCCTAAATTTATTTGTCCTGAACGCATCATGGCTTTCTGTATTGATTTCATTTACAACGAAGATTCTAATTAGCTTTGTTAAAGTTTTTTTCTAATATATTAGACTTAAGTTTATATAAAAATGCTATTTGTAACCAAAATTACTGGTTATTAGCGTAGGAATGACATGAAAACGTAAGAGGTCTATATTTTGTTCCTATTTTTATGAGTTTATGTCAAAATTGATTAAAGTGAATAAAACGTTGGTTAATTATTATTTTTATTTTATATTATCAAAACCAGAATACCTATAACCTATAATAATAATACAGAATACTAATTTTCTTAAAAAGTTTAAAAATAACGACTATAAAATATGTGGGTAATATTGACCCACCTCAACGTTCGCGTATCTGTTTTCTACCACAATGACGCCGGGTTAAACAAAATCGTTAAAATCGGTTCAACATAATCTATACTTATAATAAATCTGTAGAGAGGCCAATTCTGTACATGAAATATATTTAAAAAAAAACTATGAAGGGGTGATAAGGGATCGCTACTGATGCCAAAAATGCAATTAGTAAAATTTTTGTCTGTCTGTCTGTCTGTCTGTCTGTCTGTCTGTCTGTATATTCGTTATAGAAACAAAAACTACACGACGGATTTTAACGAAATTTGGCACAATTATTCTTCATACTCCTGGGCAGGTTATAGTATACTTTTTATTACGCTACGATCAATATGAGCAGAGCAGTGAAGGGAAATATTGGGAAAACGGGAGAAGTTACTCCATTTTTTAAGCTTCCGTCGCGTGTGCAGCCTTAATGGTTAAAGCTACATAGAAATCATGTACGACACAAATGTTCTTAAATTATTATTATTATATAAAAATAAATTCCTGGACAGCATATGTCTATCTTTTAAAATTGACTCACAATAACACGTGAAACTTCAATAGCTTAGCAATTCGGAGCTTTCTGATTATATTTGTCTACTCTTACGTTTACAACACTCTCACTCATCCCTAATTAAAAAAAGTTAACATTATTACCTACTCAATAAAAAAAGAATCATGTAAATCGGTGAAGAAACACCAAAGTTATACATGAAATACGCTATAAGTCATCGCGCGTGAATACAGAATCATGCAGCCATAAGGATTATTTTTGTGTATCAGTTGCCGCGTTCGACGCGCTTCGCGGCGGGAGCTATAAAAAGGCGGCGGGTCCGCACCCGTTTCGCGTTGTCACGGCATCACGTGTGAACGGCTGAACCGATTTCGATAATTCTTTTTTTATTATATTCCTTGAAGTACGAGGATGGTTCTTATGTAGAGAAAACGTAAATATGTACCACGGGCGAAGCCGGGGCGGACCGCTAGTCTATACTAATATTATAGAGAGGAAAGGTTTGTAATTATGTATGTATGGTTTTCACGCCTAAACTACTGGACCGATTTCAAAAATTCTTTCACCATTAGAAAGCTGCATCTTCACTGAGCAACATAGGCTATATTGCATTTTCAAAAAAATTAGAGATCCTTACCAAAAATGCAATAATGTAAGGTGTAAAAAATTCCTTAATAAAAATTCTGTCATCGCGTGCGCTGCGGAATCTATTCCTTGAAGTACGAGGATGGTTCTTATGAAAAAAAACGTAAACATGTATAGGTACAACGGGCGAAGCCGGGGCGGACCGCTAGTAAATTATAAAAAAGAACATAATTACAATGACATCTTAGAACCACAAGGCTATTTCCGCGACGAGTGATTTGGAACTTTCTCGAAGGAATCGATTATGTTAATTGAATTCTAAACAGATTTTTTTGAAAGGAACAATGTGTTTTTCAGTAAATCGGTGATTTATTTTATTCCTTAAACGGATATTCTCAATTCATAGCTTATTTAATATCTATTCAAAGGATTGTTTAAGAATGCTTTGTGTGGCTTTGTCATATACCTAGTTCACTTACCTTTTTTGTCTGCCTTTCGATAGGTAATATACATTTATAAGAATAAAAATAGAATATATGTATAAGAATTTATATAAAGGTTTACCTTAGAGACAAATTCATTTGTTTTGAATTAATATTAAAGTTTAGAAATTTTTTAGTGTGAGTAGGTAAAGTAATTTTTTTAACCCGACACTCCCAAAAATGTCGGAATGTGAAGAATTTTTTTGTTTCCTTTTTTTAACTAACTCAACTGGACAAGAATTATTTATTTTTAAAAAACATTTGAATTTGATATGCCTTAAATAAATTTAACATATTATTAAATGTCATCCGACGTGAATTATGCAATAAACCAGTTTTAAGAATTTTTTATCGATCGTTATAAACTTGTTTAATGGTGGTTTTTTACTAAAAAACACAAACATAATACGGTGTACACATGATTAATTAAAATGATAATACGGGAGTATTTTATATAATAGTAATATTATTCCATATATAGAAGAGAACCCAAGGGAAGATACTCACTTGAAAAACTTATCACAAGATTTCGGTATAGGAAAGGTTTAAAATGGTAATAAAATATTACGGTACCTATATTCACTTAAAATAAAAAAAATATATATTATATTGATACTTTAGTATGACCTGGTTTTGGATTCTGCCCTAACATTTGATACGATCGCATCAAGAAGGACACAAGAGGGTCTAACTTAATAAAACGTGTCCAGTATATCATTAAATGATTTTGGGAACTATTGAATTGGGAACTTACGTGCATTTGATTTATATTTTTTTTAGTTTTCAACTACAACCTTTCGTACAATAATGATTTAAAAGTCATTAGCAGGACGCGGACGTGTAAGGTTAGGCCTAAAAAATGTAACATTTCAATGGACTAGTGATCAAACAAAACATTTCGATAAGTGACACTGAAATAATTTATATGCATAACAAAAAAAAATTCTTGATAATTTTGTTTGTTTGTTTTATGTAGCTAGAGCATAATTATATGGCTTATAAAGCCATATAATTATGCTCTAGCTCCTCCTCCTCGAGCTCCTATAAAATTAATGAAAATTGTTTTTGCATGGGGAACAAATTTAAAGGCAAATTCGGATAAGAAGATTTTGAGCTTATAAATAACAAAAATACGAAATATGTCTTTGATCATCGTTAACCTAAATACCTTGAGCGTAGTCCTTCGATCCGACTAAAATAACTGTAATATCAATTATCAATATACTTATTCTTATATTCGTGTTTTGCAATAATATAGTATACAATAAAAAGGTTAAATGTTTTTGGATACAAATAATAATTCATGTTAATATGTTATGATTTTTTTAGCTTCAAATTATAATATTATGTTTATGCAATCGTTATAAGTCGGGACTCCACAGATCGAGCCGCTTCGCGCCGCAATTGATTCGAGAGGCTGATCGATGTGTGGAGACCCGCCTAATGTTTTCCACGCTGTGCTATAAGTATATTAAATAGTTTACATATAAAATTAATTTTTGTCACATTATAAAAACATACCCAAATAGAAAATGTTTTATATTCAAGTACACTGTTTTATACAAGCAAATTTGCCGAAATAAAACACTGTTATAGTTATTTATAGACATATGATAAATATTTAAAGAAAAATCAGTTTGTATTATGAAGTAGGTACTCTGTTAATATTGCAGATATAAAGATATACAGATGGAAACGTGTATAATTTTCCACATATTATGTAAACAAGATTAAATCTTATGATTATGATTTATCTATAATCTATTGTGTGTATTTATAATGCATTTATGAATAATAATTAATAATTGACGTAGGTACGCTATGATCTAATATATCTAGTTTTTAAAAATATGCGCTTGTCATAGTAGCAATAGGTATAATATTCTTGTTTGGGATGGTGATATCAGGGCTAATTTCACTGCGTATTGGTAAAATTACCGATAGCCTAGTTTTGACGTTCATTTTTTATATTATACTAGCGGTCCGCCCCGGCTTCGCCCGTGGTACATGTTTATGTTTTCTCTACATAAGAACCATCCTCGTACTTCAAGGAATATAATAAAAAAAGAATTATCGAAATCGGTTCAGCCGTTCTCGAGTTATGCGCTTACCAACACATTTTGCGATTCATTTTTATATATAAGATTTTAAGCTAAATAGAAAAACACAAACAGTTAAAATATTTTAAGATCTGTTCAAAATTTCAAACTAGTTGGCGCTTGGTTAAACGTTTAAAGAAAATATTAGAGAGAGTTCAGAGAACTAGCTATCCTTGACGCTAAGAAGCATCTCAATCATCCTATGCTTTGTTTTAAATCGTTTATTTATGGCTTAATTAAACGATTTAAAAAACTCATTAGTGTGAAAGGCGTGTAATTAAAAACGCATCAGTTAGGAAAATACAATATTAAACACTGATAACGTTAATGAGAGGATCGACTATGGATGTAGGAAGTAGAAAAATCCATAAATTTAATGAATATTTATTTTATCCATTCATACATCCATTATCCCAACTGCTCCCGATTAGATACGTAATAAAAAACAATAAAGAATCATAATATTATAAGCTCAGTGGTGAAAGATGTTTCAAAATTGGTGTAACCGTTTCAATACATATTATATTAACTTAACATAGTATTATATTACCTGGGGTACAAACGTACAGAACGAAAAAAAAACGTCGCTTATAATCTTATACCTACATAGACTATAACATCATAAATATTAATTTTATTAATTATTATTAGTTAAATCCATATTATATTATTAACTACGCATATTGTGTTCACGATAATCCATACTAATACTATAAATGCGAAAGTAACTGTCTGTCTGTCTGTTACTCAATCACGCCTTAACTACTGAACCAATTTGCATGAAATTTGGCATAGAGATATTTTGATACCCGAGAAAGGACATATGATAGGTTTTATCCCGGAAATCCCACGGGAACGGGAACTATGCGGGTTTTTCTTTGACTGCGCGGGCGATGCCGCGGGTGGAAAGCTAGTTTTAATATAAAATGGTGTGAATAGGTTCGATTTTAAACATAATCTCGATTTCCAAAGCTCCCAATCAAAGACGTTAAATATAGGGAAATAAAGTGTAAATAATACTAGGTAATTTGTAAACGAAGGTATTGATTTGACGATAGAATGCAATGATAAGAAAATTATAGACTTGCTCGTACACGAAGGATTGAACACTCAATGTTGAACAACTTTAAAAAATGTGCTTTATGCTGTAACTTTGTGTAATATGATCCTTTAAGGATGATTTTCTACCAATAATGTGCGAGGATGTGTAGCGAGGAATGTGTTTGTAAATAACAAATCATATCGCTTCATTTAGTTTTAAGTTTGAAGCGTTTAGCGTTTGAAGCGATACAATTGGTTATATTTACAAACACATTCCTCGCTACACATCCTTGCACATTATTGGTGAAAAAGCACCCTAAAGGCTAAATGTGACTTAATAATAATAATTCATATGATTTCCTTGAAGCATCGAATTCAAATAGGTTTGAGAAATATTACAACGTATTTTTTCCTACTCGCGTCTTTCTAATGTATATTGTAGTAAACTAGTGTTAATAAATAGAAAAATTACTTGCTTTATGTGGAGGAGATCCGTTTATATCTAAAACATTATTATTACGTCGTTATTAACCATCACATTTGATTTGATTCGCTTCAATAACTTCTAAAGAGTTCATTAATACCTTCATTCATACTTCTAACTAAAACATGAATCCAATGGGATGAATGGAATCTAATGGAATAGATAATTGACTATAATAATATTATCACGCAAGCACAGATTAGTAACTGCACGCAAAACAGATGATCCAATGAATAAATTGAAATATTTGTACACAGATAAATTATTGTTTAGATTAGCATATTATTTTGGCTCGGCTCTATTTGTGTTTGTATATTAAATTTATAATAACAAAATCTAATAATAAAATATTCCCAAAATAGTAATTAACATAAATTATTATTATTTTGACGAATATTTTATGTGGCAACATTTTAAGCTATTGCATAGCTTCTATCGCGGGCCTTGAGCGCGGGGACCGAATCGAGAAATTCCGTAACGAAAAACCTCACGCTCCCCACTCAGACGGGCTCGGAGGCGTGGCTTGAAGGCATGCTATGCAATAGCTTTACCGCGGCAGTCCCAGAGTGCCAGACGTCTTTTTTTTTATTTATGTAATGCACAGGTGAGATATTGAATGTTTTAATTATTTTTTATCTATGTTTTATATTATTTAAACAAATGCTTAAAATGTATTTTTATTAAGACACTATCACAGTGGAATTATTAATTTAATTACGTTTTTTTTTTTTAATAGAAATTAAAAACGATATCGGACAACAATTATTTTAACCGCGCTCACTTTTACCAGAAGTGTTCTAAATTCAAATGAGGGTATGTAAATTATTTTCAAATATTTTATTCTTGTTTATCACTTATAATACCACAAGAGCTTCAAAATTATCGGGTATTTTCCGATAGGTTCGTTGCAAACAAATGAAGGAGTCAAGTTTTTAGTCAAGGTTAAAAAATCACGAGCGCGAAGCGCGAGTGATTTTTCCTGAAAAACTTGACGACTTTATTTGTTTGCAGGGAACCTTGAGGGAAATGCCAGATAATTTTGAAGCTCGTGTGGTATTCGGGGGATTATTTTTCCGTCCCAAATGTCGGCCAATAATTTCACAATTGAATTCAACCTGTCAGTTTGACGTGTGTATATAGCAACTACCAGAGAAAATTTTCAAAAAATTATCAGTATAATACCATGTAGGTTGTACCACGTGACGTCGAATGGTGCAATTCTATTGGTCGATATTTGGGTCGGAAAAATAATCAATGTTATTCATAATTTCATCGTCAATCTCAGTATTTATATAATTAACCATAAAATAATGTAATATTTAAGTGAAAAGTGTAAAATACTCATTTTAAGTGTTATGTTTATAACTTGGAAGTTTTTGAATATATTGTGGTTAAAAGGTAAAACAAAAGTTCCAAAGGCTTATGATGCAGAAAATACAAAATATTTCTTACAATAGCAAAAAATAGGTTAAACTACTAAATAATTCTCAGGTATGATTTTCAACTCTTTTTCGAATGTATGTTTATAAGAATTTTATGTATAATGCACCACTATTCCTCCTTTTTTATATAAGTATTTATTTAAAATTATATAATATGTATGTTTATCAGCCATCTGGTTTCCATAACACAAACGAAAGCTTAGTATGGGATCAGATCGTGCCGTGTAGTGTGTGAAAATTGTTCTGAAATATTTATTTATTTATACTAATCATACTTATATTTTCACTAGATGCGCTCCCCGGTTTCACCCGCGTGGCTCCGCTCCTGTTGATCTTAGCGTGATGATATATAGCCTATAGCCTTCCTCGATGAATGGGCTATCTAACGCCGAAAGAATTTTTCAAATCGGACCAGTAGTTCCTGAGATTAGCGCGTTCAAACAAACAAACAAACTCTTCAGCTTTATAATATAGTATAGATTATGACGAATGTGGAAGTATCTCTGTCTGTCTCCGTATCTCTCTCTGTCTCTTCTCCAAAACAAGATGTATTTTAAAATATTAAGAATACCATAATATTGCTATTGAAAAAAATTGATTATTTATACGGAACCCTTAGAGTCGCGATCTGAATAGCACTCAACCATTTTTTTTTAATTGCATTCAATAACTACTACAATTAAGAACTATAAAGGCTGCATTCCATCGATACAATGTTAGAATCATTGAAGTAATGGAAAGAAAACGTCTGATTTGACCAGTGTGCTACGTTTTATTTTTTTATAATAACTCTAGAACTCTAACTCTAGAACCCGGTAATAATCCCACAATCCCAAATAAATATCAACCACACATCAAACTTTTTATTTTTATTTTTCGTCACATTGACGAGCAGTTAAAAATGTAATAAGGAAAATATGTTTGTTTCGAAGTATCGAAACATTATGTGCAATATTATGTACAATGTACATATCCTTATTTGAATTATGAGGTATAAGTAATCTGTGAACAATAAAATACATTTCTCTGATGCAATAATCACTCGTGCTATACCGCTCTAAAGCTTTAACAAAACACTAGATAAAGCGATTATGTTAATGGCTTTTAGGACCCACTTAATATACCTATATAAAGATAATCTGATTGTTATTATCCCATTATTATATAGCTTCATAATTAACAACATTCTTCCGTGAATAGCTCCAAAAGTCGTTAGGAATTTCCAATATCGAGTGTGATGTAAATCGAACGATATCTGTATTCTGTCTCTACAATACAATAAACTTATTACAAAATGGGAACATTTCAAAACGTAAAAAAGTGTTTGTAATAATAAGTGTAATAAAAATAGTGTAGTTCGAATATGAAAAAGTGGAATCGATCAGACGAAATAGAATTGTATCCAACAAAAATAATTAAAATTTTACGTAAAAAATTCAATTTTAAAGTATTAAAAATACTTTGCAGATGCCGCCCAATGGCACAGAGAATTTGCTGCCTCAAGAAACACCGATTCGTATTGAAAAAACTATAAATGTAGAAAAACTTGAGAAGAATGAACGAAACCCTGAGAAAGAGGAAGCGATCGAGCCTCCTGTATCTTGCACTTGCAAGGAAGTTGGATTCGGGGCAGGTAATTTATGTTCATATTTAAATAATATACACATGAACTGAATTAAAACAACCCAAAAATAAGAGTCACTTTTTTATTTCAAAAAAGGGCTGAAAAAATAATTTTATTTCATTAGTGTGAGATGCCACAAGAAATAATAAAAAAAATATCTATATTGAAGTAATTTGAAATGACTGTATGTGAAATGAATATAAACGAATTTAAAATAATATATCTAAATCTAGCAACAGACGTTTTAAAAACCTATAATTCAGGAATCGACATTTTTCTGGTAGAGAAGAAAATTTATTTAACCAACGGATAATGTAAATACGGCAGCAAACTAAACTGAACTAATTATTTAGGCAGGTCACATTTCATACTAAAATATCTTTGCCTATTTAACCTTAAGCAAAAAATACGAAATAATATTTTATCAAGCTGGCAAGAACGGCTTTTTAACAGACTTTCTGAAGGACGGACTAAGACGAGGTTCTTCTTTTTTTTTTAGAAATAAACAGCTTTTATTAACAAATCTTCATATAAATTTCAGGCGATGCAATATTCAATAGCGTGGTGGTAACTCCCCTGGTGGTTGGAGTATGGCGGGGCATCTGGGGGGTGATGGATCTGCACCCTCGTATGTTCCCCCACGCTCAGACCTACTTGATGGGGATGCTTATACACGCATGTTTGTCTGTTGCTAAGTGAGTATATTAATAGTATAATGAAATATAGTTTATTAAGAGGATAGTCCATTTACTTCGACAAAATTTAAATATTTCAAGATTGAAAAACAGTACCGTCCCGAAGAATTATTCAGTCATAAAAAAAGATAAAAAGTGTTGTGTTTTACTGCTTCAATTTAATGAGATGGTTGAAGATAACATACTCCAGTAATTATAATTATTAACTGTGTGCGCTACTTTTAAAATTAATAAAAGAGTGAAGAAATTTTATGTACCTAGGTAGTAAAAAACATTCGTTTATCGTATTAGCATTATCTTGTCTCAACGTAGCAACTATTTAATCTAAATAAACTAACAAGACAATTTTCACTTATTTTTGTTTGGCAAAAGTAATAAAAAGCAGACGAATTTTTCTCTAAATATTACGGTTTAAAACCGAATTTTCGATTCATTTACTTAGTAATTTTTAAATTCAAAGGCCGGTTGCAGAGCTTTACCGACCATCAGTGCGTACGTCAGTCGCGCTTGTCATATGTATGGAAATTCATAAAACCGTTCATAGCTAGACCGACCATACGCACGCGTATTTCCATACATATGACAAGCGTGACTGACGTACGCACTGATGGTCGGTGAAGCTCTGCAACCGGCCAAAGAGTCATAATATTCATATTCAAATGCTTTATTTGCTGAAAGTTACTTTAATGGTAGGTACAAGTTATTAAAAATCTAATTGATGTAGTAGGTAACAAAAAAAAATCATCTTTATTTGGTTCTCACAACATTAAAAGGTTACAAAACTTAATTATACTACACAATATAACATACATAGATTGGTACAAGTTATTAATCTTACGGCCTTACTAATAAAAAGTTAAACAATGGATAAATTTCTACCATTTTCTACCATAGCTGTGTCCTGCTCTTGCTCACATGAAACGTCAATCATAAAAAGAAGACAGGTTATTGCAATAACTAATCCATTCCATAGCGAATGGGTAACATTTTATTAGTAAGACCGTTAATGTTAATCGTCACTTTTCCGTTTCAGAACGCGTCTCTTCGCCCGCTCAGCGAACGCGTGGAGCGAAGGCGGAGCGGGGCGGTGGCTTCGCGAGCGTCTGCTCACTTGCTGCTATACATACGTATTCATTCTGGCCTGCATCATGCATTGGAGGGGTGGTTGGGGACTGATTGATAGCTTTGTTGATGTGGTTGTACCGGATTGTGATGATCCTCTTAGGTGAGAGTCCACAATTTAATTAGAAAGGTCGAAATATTACTTATTATTTACTGAACTACTTATGAGCATTAGTTGACATTCTACAGGTTCTAATGAAAAATCAAGTAAACTAATCTCCTATTCATTCATGAATATAGCAATAGAGTTATTGATATTTTCGAAAATACAGTAGAATCCTTTTATTATGACTCCGGTTATATTGACCAACCGCTTATTATGACGTATTACACAGCAAAGTTTGGTTTTCATATAAAATTCTTAATAAAAGTCGGATAAAATGACTTCGTTTATAGTGACATATCGTTTATTGTGACCAATTTTTAATGAATTGTCCGGTTATACTGACCGAAATGAATTCTAAAACTTTCAACACTAATTTCTGTTTGGGAAAATTGTGATATCCGACAACACTTTTTTTTGTTTGTTTTGAGTCTCAATGTGTAGGCATCTCTATTTTGTTTCTCTGTATTACCTAAATACTAACAAAAACAGGAGATTGTTTATTTTCTACAAAATGCTTTGTATGACGTCCGTTTATTATGACGTGTTTGATAATCCCCTTCAATTTTAATAAACGGATTCCACTGTATTTCGAAATATGTAGGTATCCGATTCTTATTGAAATGCGTATTCATAACCACACATAGATATAGTTATAGAAAGTATAACAATAAATTATGGCGTTCAATGTAAGTATGTCATGTTGTTTATTAAGATAAAAGGTTAAAAGTTATAACAGTGAAAATAAAACACTCAAGAAAAGTCATTACAAAAAGTTTTAAAGACGTACTGATAACAATTATATCTTATGGAATATATTTCAAAAATCTAGTATAATATCTATCAATCTGCTAACTTTTACACCTCTTATTCATGTACTTTTTTAAATACTTACAAGTAAGCTTGAGAGATACTTGCCATTTAATAAATAGAATTTATCTAATTGTATTTAATCTGTTTCAGACCAGTAGTAATAGCAGGCTACGTAGTGACCTTCTACATATTGATAACCCTTCTACGCTCCTCCCGCAACCTCCTGGCCCCTCCTTATTTCCTGGTAACTGATGGGAAGGAAGCTACCTACATGTTTCAGACTCGATTTAGAATGGTAAGTAAAGGAAATTAATATTTATTAATTTTATGGAGGTTTCGAAGCATTGGAAACTATGTAAAACGTTTTTTTTTAATACTGATTTGCAGTATGTAAGGAAATTAGGGGAAGTATTTGGTAATAGGTATGTACTCCAAGGAATGGTTTAATTTACAAAAAATATGCCAATACCTACTATGAAAATATATAAAGATTAATTATATGCTCGGTGGTTAACATTTCATACTTATTTAATACAAAAACAACTAGTTACGTAGATATCAATTTTAGTTACATTTCAGAATTAACCCATCATCTGCAATTTTTCCAACAAATCTAAATATGTTAATTATTCAAATAAAGAGAAAAAAAGATTTTTCAACCATGACCTGTGTATTATCGCAACACGGTACCTATACTGAAAACATTGACAGCAGATTAAGGGCAAATACTAAATGCAAGTAAGGTTATAAATATGTCAAGGGCAAAAATCGAGGGCAATTCTAAGGCAAATTTATAGAATCATCATTTAAATTGATAATCAATAGAAATTTAAATATATACGAATACAGTGAAAATTACTTGCATCTTTTATTCATTGTGCATGCTATTTACTAATTTCATATTCAAAAGATTTTGCATTAACGCCACCTGGAAGACATAAATTTTTTACTCAATTGAAACATTCCATTATTATTTTTTTAATGATGAAAGCTGCATCTAAAGGTGTTTAAATATTTCCTCTGAAAGCTTTTATTTAATTATATTTAAATTAGAATCTGTACCATTATTATACTATATACCATTATTATACTATATACTATATTATATCGATCGTTAGGGTCAATAATACGAATGAAATCTCTCTAACAATTTTGATAAAACAAATCGAAAGAAAACGTATGTTATGTTCCTTAAAATAAAGGAAGTTCTAAATTTATAGTGTAGTATTCAATTGTAAATGTTATTCATAAAAATACTAATTTCCTTCATAATTACTTAATCAGACATGCAATAATAGACGTTGTTTTATTGTTATATGACTTTAATTTTGTAGAATCAAATTGTTGCAGACTTTTTATTTTTCTCCCAACAAATTTACTTATTCGGACACAATAACTTAACAACATTATTTAAATAATTACGATCTATTATTTCTAAATAATGCAAACTCCGAATCAAAGTTCGTTCCTGGTCCTTAACCAATTGAATGCCCATCTAACATCACCTTGCTAAAATTTTTCTCTATACAATAATTCCAATGCAACAGGCAAAGTCTAATCAACAGTCAAGTTGATGATGATTTATGAGCAGACTACAAAAGAAGTGCTAGAGTTAAAACGTTAAAACTCGTGTCAATAGTAATTGGTTGATTCTATTTCAGTCGGCCTTTATCAAGAGTATAAAGAGATATTGCGTGTAAATTGGATTGGAACACGTTCATTTATAAGCTGATACAACGTTGCCTTCCTCATTCCTAAGCCTGATCTTAAACGGTTTGATGTAGGTAGAGGTTTATAGATAATTGATTTATATGTTACTACTGTAGTAGACTTCCACGTTGAATTTTATTAGGTATATTAGGTAGTACATTTATGGTATACAAATTTTTATTTTGGTTTCAAAAAATACCTAGTCTTATTGTACGTTTAGGTCACAGGAAATTTTGCTATTCTTTGTTAAGTTGTTGATTAGATCAAATTTTGAAAATATGCTTCTTTAGTTTTTAATGTTAGTATTTTAAAATCATATGAAGAAATTGAAACATATATAAATATTATGTACTTATCTGCATAAAATACAGTACGCTACGAAAGTATGGAAAATGTTTGCTACGCCTTCTACGCATCATAATATGTAATTAATAATAATGTCACAGTAACTACGATATATTCGGAAGCGTAACTGTAGCATTTATCGAGAATAGCATGGAAATTTCCGCACCTTACTATTTGCTTAGAGCAATAATCTAAACGTCGAACTATACAAATCCACGCGCCTACTACGAGCCCCTCGTAACGAGTGATAACACCCAGTTTGAACCGCTACAGCAGCGCCTACGAAACGGAAAGGGTGCAATAAAAAGCTATTCAAACAGACGTTATCGATAAGAGCCGTATCAACAAGAGAAGAGAAAGTCGCTCGGAGTCGGGCGGGAGAGATCCTAGCAGACATACGTCACGGCGAGGGACGCGATGATAATACAATTATATAGAAGTAATGTGTAGTCGTTCGGGACTCGTGGCTGGGCGCACTCGTTCAGCAACATGCGTGGAAGCACGGCGGGGCTCGCCGACACACTCGCGAGCGGATCTCGGGCGCACACCGCGCTGCTAGAATTCGCCGACGAACTTTTCGCCAGTATCGTGGTCGGTCCGGCGGTCGTGACTTACTGGAAATCGACATGGTCGCTCATGGACCTTTACGTGTTGACCGAGGACCAAGTGAGCAGCGCCGCGTCGTGCGCTTTGTTCGGGCTGTGCTGTAGCTTGTTGTTTTGCGTGTTCCAAACGCAGCTGAGTAAGCATTTGAATCCTGATAAGGGGAGGCTGACGTACTATGTGCTGTCGAGGTTGTATACGTGTGTGGGGGGGGTGGCGTGCGTGGGCGCCTGGCGCGGGGTGTGGAACCTGCTGAACGAGTGCACGGGGGACAGCGCCCGGACGCTCATGTCCACGACGGCGGCCGCCACGCTGTCTTTGGCGGCGCTGCGGACGCTCAGGAACGTGATCGCGGCGCCGTTCGCGATCGCGGTGGACTCGCCGCGGGATTATTTCGATGTTCCTACTATGTTCAGAACGGTTGGTATATTGTTGTGAAGTAGTAAAGGTCTTACTAGAAATGCTTAGAATAAGTAACCTATAGGTGCCTAATGAAAAAGAAAAATTTACCATGTTACATACACATAAAACGTAGTGAAAAGCACATAAAATACAGACCATCAGATATCAACAACTTCGCATATTGTAAATTGTAATACCTAAACAAATTTATAGCTATGATATTACGAGCGTAAAGGTATTATTACGCATACGTTATAGGTACATTAAATGTTACTTTATGAAAATTTCTAGGTAAACCAGCAATTTTCTTGCCAAAAGTTGATCCTTTGATAAACTTTAGTAGATAGAAAGGTAATATTAGATAGTATCTTATGAGGCAATATACAAACATTCCATACAAAAAAATTCCATATATTATGTACAAATATCAAACTTCACAAATAACATATCCTAAAATCTAACAATCCATTATTAATATCAGTTATTTCACTAATCTACCTATAAAATAAAACATCCAAACATGCATGCCAATTCGATAGAACGTACGTTATCCAACAGTAAATTATCCTATTGGAGTCATTACATACGACTCCTAGCAATTGGTTACACGATAACATTCGCGAGAATTGTGTTTGTAAATAATAAAAGATTTAAGAAACATTGCCGTTTATTGTACTGCTTTATTGTTTTATTATTTTATGAAGTAAGGTATTAGTTTACTTAAACAGTAGATTGATTATGTGAAATTTTTGGTAGCGTATCAAAGTTATATAAAGAGGCAAGCTATTAAAATTAAAAGAATGCGTAGGGTGAGATGGTCAAGTAAATATTATTAGTGTAACATACCTAAAATACATATAGAAAGATTTCGCAACATGTTTTTTCTGTTATATAAATATACGTAGACTAAAAAACGAATAGTAAATCAAAACCTTAGACCAAAGCTTATACGATAAGTATTTGAAACAAATTCGTAGTTTGTTTTTGTTCAAAAAAAAAAACAATCCCACAAATAAATAAGTAATATAAAGTATTGTGAGTGCATTATTTTTAACCGACTTCAAAAAAGGAGGAGGTTATTAGTTAAAATGGATAGAAATAAGTTAATTAAAGCGTAATAAATAGTCCAAATACGAAATAATACTTAATATTTATTGATAATATGCTCTACTCTTACTACATACACTCTAATCCCAACATATTAGACAATTTTTATTCATTACTAGCGGTCCGCCCCGGCTTCACCCGTGGTACCTACATGTTTAAGTTTTCTCTCCATAAAAACCATTCTCGTACTTCAACGAAAAATTTAAAAAAGAATTAGCGAAATCGGTTCAGCCGTTCTCGAGTTATCCGCTTACCCACACATTATGCGATTTATTGCACGCCTCATAAGCGAAGCGTTGAGGTGGGTACTACTGTCACTTCGCGCAAAACATCTGATTTTTCAAACTTAAAATGTCTTTATGTATCATACATTGCACTTGTTAATTCTAATATTTTTCGACGATCTGACAGTTTTACTTGTTTAAAATAAGATAATCTTTCCTCATAAGTATGAAGCGTATGAAATAATAATAATTAATGTTCCGATTTTCATTCTGTTTTCACCAATGGATAGCGCGGTTCATGTGAAATATATTTGTGTATAATCTGTTAAGTTTTAGACAAGACGGTCGTGGCCGCGGCCTGAAACGCTACTTATAAACATATTTATGGAATTTTAACCAGAAAAGTTAGTATAGAATTAAGGTACTTAACTAATTTATAATAACCTAAATATTCTGAACATCAAAAATTCAATAATATTTTTATGAGAGATTTATTTATCGTTTTATACTTATTTATAGTTTTATATTATTGTTCAGTAAAAATAAAAATAAAAAGCCTTTTATTCATAATTAATTTATTCAAATTAATAATATTTTTTAGAATCAAATTATAAGAATTGTAATGTGGATCTCCACATTACAATTCTTATAATTTGATTCTAATACAATTAAAACTTAAAATCTAGTGTAAACCTTAATCTAGTCTCTTATTTGAATTTTGCTTATTTTTTGTAGATCTGTTTGCCAGTCGACAAAGGCCTCCTCCAACCGTTTCCACTCATGTCTTTCTTGGGCCACTCTGTTCCATGTGACGCCAGCCACTTTTCTTATCTCTTCGTCCCACCTTTTTTGCGGTCTACCTCTTTTCCTCTTACCTTCTCTAGGATACCATTGTGTTACAGTTTTGCTCCATTTATCTTTTCCTCTTACCGTGTGTCCTGCCCACCGCCATTTCATCCTTCTAATTTTGCATGTAATGTCTATGACCTTTGTTTTGCTTCTTATGGCTCGATTTCTCAGTCGGTCTGATTTTTTCACATGTAGCATGCTCCTCTCCATTGCGTATTGGCATGATGAGAGTTTGCTAGTTATTGTTCAGTAGTAAAAGTAAAAGATGATAATATGATGATAATTTTTGTTAGCATAATGCATAAAAAGACTCGGAACTTTGATATTCGGCTTGACGTTAATGTATTTTTAATACCACGTTGTAATTGAATGAAGTATTAATTAAAGACTGTATTTATACCAGAATAAAAATAACTGCGTTAAAAACAACCGACTTCAAAAACGCAAAAGTAAAAAATAAAATAGATTTGATATTATTAATTACTACATATTATTTAGATGGGCTATTTACTAAATAGGTTTGATGTCGGTGCACGGGCTTAATACTGAGTGCTTAGTGTTTGGCACCGACTTCAAACCTATTTAATAAATAGCACATCTAAATAATATGTAGTAATTAATAATATCAAATCTATTTTATTTTTTACTTTTGCGTTTTTGAAGTCGGTTGTTTTTAACGCAGTTATTTTGTTTTGATTCAATACTTTTTAGTGTATTTTTCAACACGAATCAAACGAACCCAAACTCGATAAAGTTGAGTCAATATATTACTGAGTTCCTATGGCCACCTTCCGATTCCATCATCAAATCAGCTCTATGTCATGATAATAGATATCCAATTTACATACGTATACGAAATTTCAGCTCAATCGGTTACCGGGAAGTGAATCAAAGTTACTTGCAACATTTACAAATACAGACAAAAATGCTCATAAAATAAAAACTACTGGGCCTATCCGAATAAAATTTTTATGGGACCAATTCGACACCATCCCGCATCGAACAAAAAAAGAATCACGTAAATCGGTTCAGAAACCTCGGAGTAATCGGTGTACATACATAAAAAAAGCATACCGGCCGAATTGATAACCTCCTCCTTTTTTTTGAAGTTGGTTAAAAAAACAAACGTGTATGCACATTCACTGATAAATGAAAGTAAGTAAATTATCTGTAAGGCAACAGCGGTTTTTTTTATTCACATTTCTGAATTGGTAAACTTAGACTAACACATAAGTTACCTTACCTACATCTATCAAACTTAATCCGGCAAGAGCAATTCGGTTTTTTTTTATTTTTGATAAGGCAGAAAACAGGTTTATATGTAAAGTATAAAAGAAAAAAAATGAAGACGAAAACAGAAAAAAACAATCCTTTTCTGTTCCCAGTAGGTAATATTTAACGTCAATCAAACCAATATAAAAGTGCTTAGGATTATCTTGGATTAGAATAATAACTGATAAAAATTGGCAAAACGGACGGAAAAAGAAACCCGTTCGGAACCGTGACAGGCAGCTAGTTTTTAATAATAATGTAGTTTTAGTGTTTAATAAAGTACGTACATTATTGTATAGTATGACGTGAAATTAAAACAATCTAGAAATCTAGAAATTTCAGACATCTAGCCTTAATTTTTTATCGTTTAAATCATAATAACCTAATCAAATTAATTTGTTCAATACATTATATTCAATTAATTGTTACTATAGATACGCACACTCGAATCAACTCTGTCGATCTAGTAACATTGGCGTTTACTGAGCTAAGTGAATTTTACCATAATTTTATCCTTGTTCCAAAATATTAAACCGAAATGATACAATACTTTATTGATTTCTGCTGCTTTTAGCCAAGAAATTTTAATTTAATTGAAAATCCTTCTCAATCAAACATATGTTTGGTTTTAAAAATTTCAAAATGCTTTACGTTGATAGAGTTAAATATTAACTAGTTTATGAACAAAAATATAACCTATTCTTATACTATTAGATTATATTATGTAGAATTATATGTCAAGACATGCGTCTTCTACATGACATCTATGAGTGCTAAATAAATATTGATTGAATTCTATTTCAAGCACATGCGACAATTTCCTACTTGATAGTAAGTATTTATTAGTTCAAACATTTCTTCAAATAAATAAAAAGTTCATTTATTTGCCTTCAAAACTTAAAACTATTACAAACGAATTAAATATGTAAGCATTATTATGTTAGCATTTTCGTTGTGTCTGAAATAGGTCTGAATTTGTGAACCATGAACCAGTCTTCACTTATATTTAACCATGTTTTGATATTATATAAATCATATCATTTTTTTTTAATTATAGCTTATTATCCTAAAAAATACAAAACATTTCTACATCTTGTTATATATAAAGGGTGATAACAGAATACATAATAACTTGCATTGGGTCTTATTATTATTAATTTGTTAATTATATAATTAGGGGACTTTACTTATCTTTTCTAATTATGTACGGTTCGCAAAAAAGTGGTTTTGATGTAATTTTCATTTCGTCTGTTCGCAATAAATTAAAGGTACCTACTTTTTTATTAGAGGTGCCTATTATTTTATTGTACATATTTTTCTATTATAATGGTTTTAAATAAATAAGGAATTAAAAAACTATGAGTTAAGTACTTATATGTAATAAATACAGTTTCGACGTTTTATAGAACGGTATCACAGCGGTATGTTTATGTTAGAACTAATATTTATGACAAGTGAAACAAAATAAAATAAAAGTGTGAATTTACCAGTTTAATACATTTTATGCTGCTGGTACCATACAAACATCCTAGAATATGTTTGTATCGCATGCCGATTTGATTACACTCATATCTCGAAAATCGATTTATGTCAAAAAATATAAGCCACTGGGGATTCCCTTCAAAATCGCAGTCGTATAAATAGCTTGCATTATTTACATGACAGGTGCATTATTAATGTTACTGTAACAGAGTGAAAAAAACACGTCAATGTTGGTACGCTTTGCAAAGTCTGTATCGATATCTCCTACTTTCCTTGCTCGTAGGTACCGTGACGTAAATACTAAATAGTACCTAATCCCTGGGGTTAGCAAGGCTTTCTTTGTAAATACAGTTTTTATGGCGCGTTCGTTTAAGTACCAGCGATCGCGGCCAGAGCGAAAATTTGATGCAAACGCCACGGAATGTGCAGACGACCCTCCCACCGTACTGTGCACGCCCTGATGCATACACAATACACGCACTCGATACATCGATTATCTGAAGAAATTATCGTCAAATAATTTTAGATGAAGAGATAAAGGTATAAACCTTCTATTGAACCAGTTGAGTGTGAGCGATATGCGCGAGAGCATTTTCTTGAACGCGGCGCTCTTCAAAGAGCACTTTTCCTCCGTTCTCGAGTGCTTCGACGTTATATTCACAACTAGTGTGGCCGGTCCATTGATCATTATATATTGGCAAGTGACATGGCATTTAATGGACATCTATATTTGTCCATGGAACCCGTTTTTGAGTGCAGTTGTGACCACCGCGATCGGTCTCACTTTTGGATTGATTCTGTGCATTTTTCAACACTATATCTGTCAAAGGGTGACATCTGAGATAGGAAGGGTGAAATATTTCGTGATTACAAGATTGTACACGTACATAGCTGGTGTCGTCAACATCGGAGCGTGTCGAGGAGTGTGGAATATTCTGGATTTAACTGAAAAAGATCCATTAACAACCGTATTCACGACTGCATCTTCGATAATAGCACTCATATGTTTGAAGGCATTGCGCAACTTAGAGGCGGCTCCGTTCAGTGTAGCAATAGACGACGACGAAGGATATTTTGACGCTTCGACATTTTATAGAACGGTATGTTTATTTAATTTAACGTAATATTTGTTTAAAACTAACAGTTTCTATTCGGTTGTGAAATGTGATAAACGAATAGGGTTGTGCCTTGCACGTTACGTATCTTGAGAATTTAACAGTCAAATTATTTTATTCATATGTTAACATAATTATGTAAAGATATAATAATATTCGCATAAGATTTTCACAAACAAAGGTGTGGTGTGGCTTCGCACCACGTTCGTAGAGCCGGTGCGTAGCGCTTCGTAGCTCAGGCTTGTCACGAGGCTGCTACGCAACTACGAATTATTTATAAAAATACTTGAGTGGTGACTGCATATTTTTAATTATAACCAACATTTATTCTACTTTGAAAGATTACTGGACGATGTACAATCGATAGAAATTACAAATAATTATTTTATGTTTGTGAGGCAAATTTTTGTTAGATATATTTAGAATTACATAGACGTATGATCTATCGATGAAAATATCATTGAAGCCAACTTGGAACATTTACAACGATGTAACAATTGAGTTGAAAAAGCAATATTATATTTAATAGTATTAAAAGACATACATATTTAAAAGAAAAAAATATGTAGTTATTAATATCTTACATTTTCAAAAGTATTATATATTTTGACATAAATTGTGACAATACAGGAAATGAGATGAGTCATTGTGACAGTGGTTGATAAGGCGAGAAAATATTGACTGAGTAATTGATAAATCATATATTATTTACAAAATAGCACATTGTTTATAAACACAGTTCACCTCTGACCAAAATAACAATAAAACATATTTAATGGAGTATAAAATTAAATGTAATTAAGTATGAATTATGATATAATATATAAATTCTCATTTACTTATAGCATAAGACATCCTTTCAATCATATTATGTACTTCAATAATAAAATAAGCGTATACAATGAAAGTAAATGAATCCATAACACTAATCCTAATTAAAAAAATATATATTAAGTATTCCAATTTTGACAGTGTGGTAAAAAACTTGCATGGGTATGATAATAATATTTCCCCCGATAAAAAGTTACTTTTTTAACTCTAACGTATTCATATCTTAAGAGTCCGGGCACAAAAATCATATCTTAAAATCGCTCCGTTGCGACGTGTAAAAATATATTAGTAAGAATTCCATAAAAATTGAACTTACATTTCGTTTTACAAACACACAAACACACTTTCCCAATAATACTATCTATTAGTAAGGATAATCAGATAAAACATTTCAATGAATTAAGGAAACATCGGTTATCAGTCAATAATATTGATAATCTTTAAATCACAGTCTACAGGTTATCTTTATAAAATTATGTCATCTTTGTTTTAATATTTGGATCATAATTTGTTTGTGTATTTAAAGTTTAATTAATTATTATTACTAACTAGCCGCGCCCCGCGGTTTCACACGCGTGGCTCCGCTCCTGTTGGTCTTAGCGTGATGATATATAGCCTATAGCCTTCCTCGGTAAATGGGCTATCTAAAACCGAAATAATTTTTCAAATCGGACCAGTAGTTCCTGAGATTAGCGCGATCAAACAAACAAACTCTTCAGCTTTATAATATTAGTATATACGTAGATTATTTCTTTACCAAAAAACAGTTTCCAAAAAAAAAAGAATTATCGATTTCGATTCACCCAGTCAAAAATTCTTAGCTTATAAACCGCCTGCTTTTTTTAAATTGGTTGAAACAAAAGAGAGAATCTATTTCTAGCTATTTACGTCAAAATTATCAAGTTATCAAACAATTTTACGGTAAATATGAGATAATTAAATGGATAAGTACCAAGAAGCTTATAGACCGGGAGATACTGACACAAAATTTCGAGTCATTTGTAACAGGATGGCGGTTCTACAGGGGTCTTAGTACGCAATGACAAAAAGAAAAACGATGGTGTGAACACTGGTACCGGTGGCTTAGTCGCGTGGGCGTTAGTCGAACTCGTCGTAAAAATAGCGAAAGTCAAACGATTTGTAACACAAAAATTTTAGAATTAACCGATAGCCCATAAAAAAGAAGTAGGCGGTAGTGTCATGCCATACTTTTCCGGTGTGACTTACAGCCCGCCATACCGACGCAAACGTGTTGATTTAAAAAAAACAATTCAACCATTTGTACCAGGCTAACTTTTGCACAGGTAACCATCGTCGTGTAGCCATTTACGAAAATCACCATACCATACTTTTTGGACGATTCCAAATGGTCGCCATACCGCCGAAAATCTGCAAAATTTATTTTTTTTCGCCAAACTTTTTGTACCAGTATTGCATTTGGATTTTTGGAGAGTATTTGATAAAATGTGACCATTATTATATTTGCCATACTTCTAGTAGGTGGAAAAAGTGCTGCCATACTTCATAAATAAATTTATTATTAATTTATAGAAGTGAAGATTTCTACCACCTAGATCTTTGAAATTTTGTATTTATATTTGTTGAACCTCAAACTTATAGGAAAGATTAATGCCATACTGTTACAAATCGTTCAAAATACGAATAAAATCATACAATAAAAAAAAAATCTTATACACATTCGCCACCTCCCACAGGTATGGCATTATCACACTTCTATTTATAATCATTCAGGAGTTGTTGAAAAAAAAATTTAGGGTGTTACAAATGGTTCGGTGAAAAAAAAAATTGCAGATTTTCGGCGGTATGGCGACCATTTGGAATCGTCCGAAAAGTATGGCATGGCGATTTTCGTAAATGGCTGCACGACGATGGTTACCTGTGCAAAAGTTAGCCTGGTACAAATGGTTGAATTGTTTTTTTTAAATCAACACATTCGCGTCGGTATGGCGGGCTGTAAGTCACACCGGAAAAGTATGACATGACACTACCGCCTACTTCTTTTTTATGGGCTATCGGTAAATTCTAAAATTTTTGTGTTACAAATCGTTTGACTTCGCTATTTTTCCGACGAGTTCGACTAACGCCCACGCGACTAAGCCGCCGGTACCAGCGTTCACACCATCGTTTTTCTTTTTGTCATTGCGTACTAAGACCCCTGTAGAACCGCCATCCTGTTACAAATGACTCGAAATTTTGTGTCAGTATCTCCCGGTCTATTATATCTAAATCTAAAATATAAGCTTCTTGATAAGTACCTATGTAATATTCTCAACAAACAATGAGCAACGTTTTGTCAAATTTATAAAGATATCGTCAAGAACCATTTTTGTCAACAACGTTTGATTTTAAATGTTTCAAACTGCGTGTTTATATCTGTTATAGTGACATAATTAGTAACATTAGTAATATGTTTTGTTTCTTTTATAACAAAAATAACATTTAAACCTTATGTACATTTACCTAGCATCTTTCGGTTAAACCAATGATATCTGATTATTTGACAATCTCTTAGTTTACTACATCAAAATGTGCCGAAAGTTGTTATCACAAAGCCGTTGTAATTTATTTTTATTATTTTTAGTTTCTGTATGTTGCTATACGGAATTATGGGTGATATAAACTTTATGAGCGTGTGCCATCATACTAATAAAGTAATAAATCATTATCATTCTTATGAAATCAAATTGAAATATGAGAGCTAAATGTGCTTGTAATATCGTTTTACTTTAAAGTTTAAACTATATTATTTTGATAAAGGCATTTTAATTATTATGATATTATATACACATTAAAATGATTAATCTTAATTTAACATTACATATTTCTTGTACACGTGAGCTTTATCACATTGCAAAAGTAAAAATCCTTGATAATAATTAAAAGACTTATTTTGAAGTAAATAACTTACACTCACTAGTGTCTCTTCTATTTCAATACATTTTATCTGTAATAGACTCGCAATAGAGATACAATTATCAAAACTTGACTGTTTTACTCGAAATTTAACCACAAAACTTTAAACCTACAAAAATATAACACATTTTCTTTTTATTTATTTTCACGTCAGTAAATTACAAAATACAGTAACAACCGTCCCGTAGATTATTTATTTACACGCAAAAATAAACTATAATTATTTAATGTTTTTATTAATATGTAATTTTTTCTTGTTACAGAGTAGTAGAGAAACAGCGCTATACATTTTGGACTGCGTTTTCTCGGTCACGGTGGTTGGGTCCCTCGTGGTCTTCGTGTGGAGAGGATCCTGGGCGCTATTGGATATATTCCTGTTCCCGGATGACCCTAGCAAGTCATGTTGGATTTCTCTTGTAAGTATTTTTTTATTTTCTTACATAATCTTGCAGGACAATAACAGGTTGTTTGTCTATAACATACGCAGCTAACATTTCTTCTTGATTTACGATGATGATGCTATTTTCCTGATTGGTATTTTCTTTAAATATATCTAACTAGGTTTCCGCCCGCGACTTCGCCCGCGCAGTCAAAGAAAAACCCACATAGTTCCCGTTGCCGTGGGATTTCCGGGATGGCGTCATTTTCCCGGGATAAAAAGTAGCCTATGTCCTTTCTCGGGTATCAAAATATCTCCATACCAAATTTCATGAAAATTGGTTCAGTAGTTTAGGCGTGATTGAGTAACAGACAGACAGACAGAGTTACTTTCACATTTATAATATTAGTATGGATTTAGATACATATTTAAGCAACCAGAATCATTTTCAAAGTGCTATAGTTGTACGTTGTAGTGGACTAGTAGTTGTCATACATCAGTACAGGAAAGTCAATGAAATTTTATGCGACTTTTCAAGATTGGCATTTGCTAATGATAAACTAGTATTTAAACTTTTAAATACAGCATAATATGGTAATACCAACAAAACAAGATTTCTTAGATGTTGGTATAGCGTCTAAATTTCATAATAATAATAATCAACAAATAATCAATAAATCAACTGATAATAATATTATCCCTTGGCATAAACTCAATCTCAAACTCTAATATTTATTTATTTAATCACACTGCTAGTAGAAGCACTTTTGAATCGTCATAACATTTCAATTAACGGCGTCTTGTTTTTGTGAAAAGCTCCACTAAAACAATCAGTCAATATCGTTTTATTTTATCTACAATTCTTGTTCAGACAGTAAATACATTTTTTTTGAGATTACGTATTTTAATGCTTAAATCAACCTTTTTTTAGATATCATTGCTTTATCATTGATGCATTTGTGCAAATATTTATTAAATAACCAACGCTGAATGTTTAAATCAACCAACAAATACAATAACAAAAAATATTCTAAACCACGATTTCTCATACAGACGTGACCGTAACCATACTATACAGGGTGACTTTTTATAGGTAGTTTGAAAGAGGTGAAAGTTTTCCCGAAGAATTTGGCTAATTTTCAAAAAAGGTAAAATGGCAAATATTTCTGAAACTAAAAAGTTTCGGCTAGGTACCCCTTTAAAACTTTTACACCTATAACAAGTCAAAAAGCCTGTATATGAAAAAATTCAAAGATACCTCCGAAATTAAGATGTAAATTTACAAGGAATATAAACTTTACAGATGGTATCTTATTGGTGCATGTTTCGTTCTACGTAACACGTTACGTAACATATTATAAGTAAGGCAATACAGACTGATATCTTCTTTTTTAAAGTTTTTTTAACGGCTTTTAAATTAAACTCAAATTTGTATTATTATTTATCATTTGTTTTATTTGTCGAAGTTTCGGACACATTACAGTTAGCGTGGTCTCAGGGAGTCTGAAAGAATCTTTGTTTTCTAAGAGACCGAAAGAGACTTAATTGTAAAAATTGCGTAAAAATTGCGTAAATATACGCACTTCACACTTATAGTTACGTAATTCATAAGAAATTTGAGTACAACACAGTTATTTTTCCGCATATGGGTCATATGTTCGCCATTGAGTCAGTGACCACTTAGTCAATTGACGTATCCTCTCCCGCGGCCCTCGCTCTATTACTGCTTTAACCAACTTCGGATTTATAAGGTCGATTCTTTTTAATGTAATTAATGTGATTGGCTTTTTAATGAACTATAAAATAGCATTTGATAGCTATAGTTTTCAATATTTATAACTTATTTTTAAAGTGTTTTGTTTCAAAATGCTGTCAATCTTAATACTCAAATTGATAAAAACAAAGATCTATAAAGGAACTACATTAGTTTATACAGGGTGTCCCACTATTGGTATACTAAGCGCGAAGGGACTTGTAGTTTTGCATGTACTGATCACGTAAAAAATACTTAAACAACAAAATTACGTCAAAAGTTTTTGCTAAATTTTTCCTGAAAATCCATGTTTTCTTCTCTAGCTTCGCGCAGCATTTTGTCTATGAAAACATAACCTTAAACGGTAGCTCACGTGCTGGTTGCTTGTTATGGGTGTACACATAGAGTTTTAAGAATTCATCTATTTGAAAAAAAATGCGTCTGGAATTTAATAAGTATTTTTTACGAACTCAGCGTTTGCAAAACTATAACCTCCATTGAGCTTAGTATACCAACAGTGTATATATCAAAATATTTGGTACTAGCCGCCTCGGCCAGTCGGCTTGACCGGGCTGACCCAGGATAAAATATAGCCTATGTTCATTAGGGATAAGGAAAGATTCTAATAGTAATATAATTTTTTAAATGAGTCCAGTACTTTCGGAGTCAACTCAAACAATCAAATATTTCCTCTTTATAACAATAGTGTAGACTAAAGATATATTTAATCGGTTCGTGAACTAATATGAAAGGAATGGTGACACATACAATATACATCTTGTATTTAATAAAATTTCCGTTTATTCATTACGATATTATCTTGAACAAATAAACAAAAGGAGGTCATTATGTGGGAATATTTTGTTAATGGAAAACATTTAAAAACAATACAATATTAAGTGTATGAATACATCATTCAACAGCAACAAATTGCCTTTCATTAATAAATTGAACGTTTTATTAACTTTTACTTTCATGTTAAAGTTGTTTTTAACTCTATGTCAATCAAATTGAAAGTATGTATGTAGATATGTATGTATTTTAATATTGGAATACAAATATTCCTACAACAAATTAAATTAAATCATTAGAAAAGTTTCAGGACAGCCTGTATCATTAAAAATACTTTTTTACTTGATTGACTTTAATTTTTATAAAAATAAGCCCTGAACACACATGTTCATATCACATATCCAGTCATAAATTCCCGTAGTCAGTGCCTTAAGTCCTCAGCAATGACATTGAGGATCCACGTGGGCAGAAATAGTCGCAGAACCGCTCGTAACCGCTCATTTTACCTTATTTACTCATTTCCGCGAACACAATTGGATAATTCCCTTATTTTTAGCAAAGCAGCTTAATGCAGAGCACTTAAATGATGTATACTCGCCTTTATATTGGCCAAATTTGATTGCAATAATTGATCGTGGTTGTGGTAGGTTATTGTGTAATTAGTCGAAAAGTGACCTTTCAAATAATTTTAATGGTAATGGTAATTGTAAAAAAGTAGTGATTTTTGCGGTTGAACTCGAAACACATAAAATATTTTTGAACGTGTTTCCTGTTATTGCTTAAGAGAACAATTTACATATTTTCGAAAATTTTAAAAAAACTTATTTAAATTATTATTTCAAGTTTATGCAAAGAAGTTCAGAAAAAGCGTCTTATGGTTTGTTATCAATATTTTTTTTTATTCAAGTACTTTGCTCTATAATTAATTAGTAATAGGAGATGTAATATCTACACACGGAAAATTTTAAAGATTAAAAATGTTATTCATAGCGAGGAAAGTACTTATTATTTTTCCCATGACTCATATGTACATACTTGATGATATTATTCTTAAAGATTTTAATTTAAAGTTTCCACTGTAGGCTTTATCTCTTTTTCTTTTTCATCAGAGATTGTCTTTCTTCTTTTAATGTTTATTTATTATATGTATAGATTATATTTAAGGAAAACCGGACCGTGATAAAACACGCGTTAAATCCTAATAAATAATTTCATAATTAGGACCGCAATAATTTAAGGAAATCCCAAAACAAAAGTAGAACCTTCTAAAAAAGGCTCACCGTCCCTAAATAATAGTTAATTACGCATTAATTTATAAATACATGTCACCCGGCTGTTTCCACCGTCAAACAAACGTTTACAAATAATTATAATCATTAAAGTTTTAAGTTAATTGCCCGGCTTATCCGTCTATGTGTCGTCAAATATAGATAAAGGTGTTTGATGTAGAATTAAACACGGCGCCGTTATAATGTACCCTACTGTACTTCAATATACTTGTTTTCGTCTCGGATTTATTATTGTTTGTTTGTTTTATTATAAGTTTGCACGTGACGCTGTTTGTGTTTAAAAATACATTCACACTTTTTGATGCGTTTATGTTTACTTGTAGTGTATTTTGGTGGATCGAACTTTGATTGGATTGCGTCAAGGCATTTGATTTCTATTTTGAGACAAATACTTAATTTGATTATTAAATAAGTTTCACTGATTTATTTATAATATTGCGGTGCATAATTGTAACGTGTTAGATTCGGCGTTTGAAAAGGAAATCTATTTACTGTCTGTTGTATTAATCTTTATTTAAATAATATCGATTCAGCCGTTGATTATTTATAAAGAGATTAATTCGTTTGCCCCATATATTTTCCGGAACTTCAATAATGTAAATTACTTACAGTTTATTTCTTAAACAAAAATATAAATTAATCATAACGTTGTAATTTTAGCGATACGCAAGTTTTACCAGCATTGCTCTACAGCTTTATAATATTTGTATAGATTTGCAGTCTAAAATTAATTTCATTTGTCCACAGATAATGGGCTATTCACTGGTAGTAATAACGTTTTCTCTACAAGTTCCCATGCGATGGGCCGCTGCGAAGCTCCAGGGGGCGGGGAGACTGCTCCTGGTTGACGTTTACCACCTCGTGTCGTTTCTGGCGACCGTCAATGTGTGGAGGGGGGTGTGGGGTCTGTTGGATATCTACTTCTATCCACGTAAGTTTTATTGTGTAATAAATTCATGGAGATTTTAACGTGTTCTGTTTTTTTATCCTATGTAATGTAAATTATTCGTGTAATTTTAATTTTAATGACCATAATGATGAATTCTTATTAACGAATACATGTGCTTTTAATTTTATCTATGGAATATTTTCATTTATCAGCCTATTTAATCGATCACGGCTGATCACGTTGGCGAACTGTGGTTGGTAGAAGATAGATTAGAATGGTTGAAAAACTTTAAAACGTGCCGATTTTTCATCACAGCTTTTTTGTTTCATTCGAAAAGATTTGATTGGAATAATGTTCATAAAATGTCCTCTATTAAAGTCTTATTATTATCATCTATACTAATATTAAAAAGCTGAAGAGTTTGTTTGTTTGTTTGTTTGTTTGAACGCGCTAATCTCAGGAACTATTGGTCCGATTTGAAAAATTCTTTCGGTGTTATAGATAGCCCATTTACAGAGGAAGGTTAGGCTACATATTATTACTCTAAGACCAACAGGAGCGGAGCCACGCGGGTGAAATCGCGAAGTGCAGTTAGTAGTCTTGTAAATATGGAACAATAATAAAAATTTCCTTACAGAATCACCAAAACTCAGCAACTGGTCATCACACGTCGTCAGTCTGGCCCTATTAATTCTGCTGAACTGTTCCAACTCAATCCTGGTCCGCGGAGTGTACATAGACGCGGAGGAACCAGCAGGAGATTGTGTAATCTTCCCCTGCCATTATCTCCGACTCTTCTTCCACAAAGAGAGAAGCAAAAAGAGACATAAGCTCGCTATGGTCGCAGCAGCTGATAGGAAATTAGAAGAAGCAAACGTTCCCTTACAGACACCTGAAGAAAAAGTCTAATGAACCAATCTGATAGACAAATGGTCTTATTAACCTAATGGTTAGGTAGATGGTTATCGTTGTGGAGTGAAGTTTAAACTTGGCATATTTTTATATAAATGACTGAATATACTTCTAAATCTAGGTTGTGAGTGCCTTAAATGAAGTACATTTGGTTGCCCAGTATTTTGTATTTTGTTCTATAGTTGTTACAAGTGAAATACTCGTTAAACTATACTCGATCAATCCTCATTCAAGAAGGAATGTACAAAGAGATCTTGAGATTATATTAATTTATGTAACAGTTCAAAGAGGCCTTATTGTAATTGTGTTAATGTTGAATACGTTTACAAATTGTCTTTATTGTATTGTATTGAATTCAAATGTTAAAACTCAATAGTAGGTATTTTATGATGCATTTAATGTTTATTTTTAAAATAAGCACAATATATTATAAAAATAAAGTATTAATATTATAAATAATAATGTGGACCAAAGATTTTCAATCGTTTTGTATACATATCAATATAATAAACGTGCTTTTTGCGAGGTTTTCCATCGTGTTTCCTTATAGTTTTACCCAATGTGATCAGAAAAGGTTTTTACATGCGTTACGTTTGAGGAGGTAATGAAATCTAAGTCAAACTTCGAGATCATTCCATCTGTAATATAAATGATAGAGTTAAGTTTATGTAAATAAGATTGTTTTTAAGATGAATACAATAAAATAGTTTCATATTCTAAACGTTTATTTTATTTTCACTTTTCGTCACCACCAAATATAAGTTCTACAATCATACATAATAAATAATTTTAATTTTATGATTTATCAAAAGAGCGTTTACTTCATGGCTCTTACCGGGTTGACCCGTGTATAAACAAAATTAAAATATAGTCTCTACTCTCTATATTATATTATGTTACTCAGAAATAATATTAAAGCTTTCTAGAGTAGAAAAAAATTGTCAATTTAGATTACGCAGTGTCAGCACTTTATTTGCCTTGCTTGCTTGCTTTAATTCCATTGAAATTTTCGAATCACTAATATTATAATCATCATTTCCCAAGACATTTGCAATTGGTACCTACCAATATGGTATATGGTATTTCGTACCTATGAAACTATGAAAAAAACGGAACATTTTTCCTTGTTTATCTATACTAATCTATACTAATATTATAAAGCTGAAGAGTTTGTTTGTTTGATTGTTTGTTTGTTTGTTTGTTTGTTTG
>CAJQZM010029044.1:0-32400 GCA_907164665.1 Colias nastes | reverse complement strand
TTTTTTTTTATTTTTATAATAAAATTTAAATAAATTAATAAATAAGTATATGTTGAAAAAAAATAAATATATCAAGTTACAATTTATTGTAATAAATATATCTACATTTAAATATCTGTATATTTACTAATACGAAATAAATGACTTCAGAATATTCAGTAAAAATTTTTAATGAACGGCGAACGTCACGCTGCCGTAGACCCTCCCCCCTTGTCACACTCGCGAAAACCCCTCCCCCCCTTGTATGCGAACGTATTTTATGAACGGCCCCCAATTAATATTTTACATATATGTATAAAAAAAAACTATTATTTATCTACCTTCTCACTAATGTAGCAACATTTTTAGCTACTGTTTTTTAATCTGACAGAACTAGTTATAGCTTCTACATATAGCTTATTACATTTTTAATTTGTTCTTTTCAAATAGATGGCATAGTACATAAAACAAATGTAATTTGTTGCGGGCCTCCAATGGGCAATATACCTTGTGAGTTGGGTAACATACTATCAGTGTATGTGTGCAAAATTAGCCTATGAAATTACTTGCTAAAATTAAACCTTATATTAAAAAATAACTTGGTTTTTCATCAGCCGCGTACTGACTGAGCGAGCAGCCTCGTGAGGCAAATCCTCGGTCGGTCAAGACGAGCCTCGCCCGAGGCAAACCCACGCGCTGCCTCGCCCGAGCGTGCCGCGGCCCGAGCCAAACATTGTCGGTTTTTGTCCATGCTCAAAAGCGCCTCAGTAACTTTGCCGCGCGCAATCAAGACGGTTGTGTTTTGCCTCGCTTCTTCGAAGAACACCATGAATAAAGTACAGTGTCTCAAATTAATACAATTATATGGCGAATATAGACTACTTTGGGATGAGCTAAGTCCTGATTATAGCTCGCGTGGTCTCTGTTCGACTTGTGAGTCACCACTGAGCGTTTGAGACGTTCGACTAATGGCTCAGCCTCGCTCCGGCTCGGCTTTGCCGCGCGCGGCAGCCTCATGCATATTTAAATACAGACCGAGGCTGCCTCGCACGGCAAACGTTGCGACGCAAACGTCCGAGGCAGCCTCACGAGGCTGCTCGCTCAGTCAGTACGCGGTTAATTAATTTGGATAATTTCTGTTTCAATGTTCATTATATTGCTATATTTTTTTTAAAGGCCCTATTCACAATAGGTATGGAGGATAGTCAAATGAAAGAACGAAGCTAAATGGCCAGATAGAAAAAGACCTTTATGACTTTCTACAAATAAATATAAAGTCAATGTTTTTTAAAGTCAATAAAATATATGAATACAGTTACATCATAATTGCCTTTGGCTAGCTAAATTTGAGTATTGCTGGAGTGTCGAAATGGATATAATATTATGTAATATATTTTAATATGAATATGAAATAAATAATAAATTCCAGATATTTATATACAGTAATATGTCTTTATTTCAATTGTTCTAAAATTACATCTAGACAAATAATTCATAAAATGATGTTTTTAGACTAAAAATATTCCAAAACATTTACAAGATACATTTACCTACTCTCTATAAACCCAAGTAGCCCTAAAATAAGGGAAGTCAACTAATTAAGTGCATATTTTCATATTTTATCACTTCTCTTTAATTCAAATTGATCTCAGATGGGCTTAATAAAAATAACATTTTTTTTTTAATATTTTACATTTCCAATTTCATTATAACCTCATATAAATTATAAATAACATACATATTCCGACTTAGGTCTTTAAAAGGAACAAAATGACTTCATAGACTTAAAATCAGGGAATAGTGAAGTGGAAAATGTATGCAGAATAACTGTTTATTTTCATTCTCAATATTTAGACCAGATCATCTATTGACGACACGAATCCCATTGTGGTAAGGGTATAAATTACTTTAAAAAAGAACACACTTTTAAACATATTAAGACAAAACACATAAAATGAAACAGAAGAATAAGGGAATACAGGCTAATAAGAAATTATAATTATTATAATATATCACGAAAGAAAAAAAATATAATTTTTGTATTTTATTCATTAAGTATGAATTTCCATGAAATTTGTACAATAAAAAAAGAATTACAATTATGTAATGTAATATTTAAAAAAAACGCCTTTGAACCTTGAAACTTGGGTATAGCTGCTAATAAACCTATTAAAATAAAATTAGCATCTCATTTTTTTAAGTTGTTTATGTACCTATTCAAGGAGGATTTTGGAGATATTTTTGTATATTTAAATATACAAAGAAATAATGATGAATAAGATCGGAGTATTTTCAATGTGCATAGAGATAATTGAAATTTTAGATGTGTAAGTATATTAAAATTATTATTCAATATAATATAAAAATAAAAATATGTCAATTTCAAATCATTTCATTGAACACTTCAGAAAACGTATTGATTTCTGTTAATAATCTTGTCTCAAAAAAACATATCATGATATTTTGTCAGTGAGAAGTTATTTTTATATCACCCACATAATTTCATAGTTAAAATTTTCTTTGTTAAAGTACCTACTCTTTTTGTTGTTTGGGCTCTTAGATTATTTTACAGAAATATAAATAAACTTAACATCATACTTTTATTTCTATGCGTTCATCAAGGTTTTTATTAATTTTAAACCTTTTGTTTTACTCAGAAATAAAAGAAGATTTAAATTTTTGTAATGACAAAGTCAATAAAAACAAACACACTACTATATCACTAAAATTTTTGGGATGATTTTATTATAAAATCTAGGTAGACGAATTTTCTTGCAAATGCAAGAACATATTAAGAAGGATTTTTCAATCTTAAGAGTTTCCTATATGGAGCTATACAAACAATTAAGTCTATCCAATTTGTGACTTGCTTAAGCTGAAATACTTATAAGTAGAAGTAATTCAACTAAAACTAATACAATTACCGGGGCGCAATAATAATAAGTGTATATTAAGCACTAAAAAGATGTTTTTAATAATCTATTGCCTGATACATTATTTACATTTAAAACATGAGCAATACAGTATAGTGGATCTTTTTTTATCTTCGGTTATTATTTGCAATAGCATAAGTGCACTGATGATATAATTACTAACAGCAAATTGGATAAACTTGAAGTGCAGCCACGCTACAATTACAATGAATAGATGACATGATACATACATCTAAATGTAAATTTTAGTCATCATCGTTTCCGGCCTCTCATGAACTGTAGGGCCTTTTGCATGAGGGGTGCTTTCTTGGGTTTAATGAAGGGTGATGATGCAGTGGCGACGGGGGCAAGTCTTCCCCCTTTCAGTACGTTGGGGGCTGAGGCCAAAGCGGCCACTCTTGCTGCGGGACTGGCTGTTGCTGCGAACGCTGTTCCGTGTTGGGCCTGAAATAAGTTTTATGTGTTCGGTTGATCAGAAAAAAAATCTATAAATTAGAAGAAGATTTATGAGAATTATTTTACTTAATGTAACAGGTAAAAAATTACATAATCCATTTTTTGCTTACAATATAAAATACTAAGCAGTACAAATATAGTAAAAAATTAAAAATGTAAGTGATAAGCTAGATAAATTTTGTACATTTTACACAATTCAATCAAACCTTAAAAGTTTTGAGTCTTTTCTATTAATCTATTCACTACTAATATAACTGGTTACTTACTTGTTTCCTAGCAATGTTTCTCGGTGGTTTAACAACTGTATCAACATACGCCATTTTAGTTTGCTTGATAGGCGCCTTTTTAGCTTCTTGAGCAATCTTGATATTCTCAGTAAGTGATTTCAGTTTTATCTCTTGTTCTTCTTGGCATCGCTACAATCAATGAAATAAATATGTAAGAGAAAATACTGAATAAGAAATCAGTCAGCTTCAGCCTGGTATAAGATATAATGGTATAATGGTATTTGGTAGATGTATTTTTTGTTTTATATTGGCTCCAGTCTATTTATGATATATGTACATATTATATACATTTAGTTTACATGATATATTTTATATTTAAAAATGTTGGTGAAAAATTTTAATACATCATTTAAATTAGCTAAAGTGATTGTTTATTTATACAGTTGTGGTTATAAAAACCACATCTATCAGCTAAAAAGAATAACAAATGTTTTCAACAGGAAGTAAAATATTTATTATATCTAATGCAGTTAAAACATACTTACAAACGTAGCAATTAAAACATACATGTCAAACCAGCGTGTTTACCTTTTAATATCTGACATCTGTAAAAAACTATAATTAGATGTTTACTAAGAAATATTGAAATAAACGCTCACCATATACATTTCTCTCCAAGTCTCCATTTCCATCCGTTTCTTGTTGCGGAAGTGTTTCTCGCAGAACCCCTGCCAGAGGTGGTCCGTGTCCTCCATCAGGTACGGGTTATAATGTTCCAACATGAACAACTGCTGCGGGGATGCTCTGTCTACCACCGGCTTCAATATCTCGTATGGCACACCGCCCGTGTATTCCAGTGCTGAAATTGAATATGGTTTCATTATTGTATTGTGTGTATTATTTGAATTAAAATTAGTAATTAATTTTAAAATATTTGAATCGATATCAGCTATTTATACACGGAAATTAAAAGGGTATTTTTTATTACATTTAAATATTGGTACAAAATCTGTATAGACATGTATCTCAAAAAGTGGCTTATTGATATGAATATCAGATTGCTAAGTAGCAAAAAAGGAAATAAAAATATTTATAATAATAGTATATTTACCGTCTATATGCTCCTGAAGCACATGAACACACATTTCATACAGTGAGGGGATTTTTCCTAATACTTTATTTCCAGAGAAAACTTTTGTTCTGAAAAAGAGAATTCGCATAATAATAAACACAAAGGCAGTGAATTTGATAAATAAAATTAAAGAATAATTTTTGCGAAAAAAGACTCGATAGAAAAAATTTCAATCGGATAATCAATGAAAATATTTTTAATACCTTTGGTTCTTTGAAGACATGACTGTACTCAAGTCCATTTCTTCAAAATGTGGTAGGAATTTAGGCGGCGGCCGCGGTTTGTAATTTGGTGAAATTTCAGGTAACGCCGATATTTCAATATTAGGTAAGGGTGCAAGTTTTGCAGTTGGCGCCAGTAGATTAGCCGGACTGAGCTGGAAATCATAAAAATAGAAGAAGTATAAAAATAATGCATATTTCGTATTCTTTTTTACCCATAACATTTTTGTAAATTTGTCAGATAATTTCTATTTAAACATGTATTATTTAAAATTAACAATCATGTGTGAAATTAGAGAAATGGAACATAGAAAGTAAATATAAATTACTCAAACATATAGCATTATTATTAATTTTAACTTACATCTCCATTGAAGGAACTGTTTGGTGACTGTGTCTCTTTACTTGATTTCTTTTTAGGTTTAACTGGACTGACCATGCCTAATGCCTCAGCAAAGCTCGCTCCTGAAATAAAAAAAAATTGAACATTAAGAACTTATAAAAGGTACCTTTTTAAACATATAATCACAAGGATAATATATGTACTAGGCATTGCCCTCAACTTCACCTGTGTGGTCAAAGGGAATCCTTATGGGAATTAGATTTTTCACCGCAATAAAAAAACAACTATCTTCAGAAACTGCCGAAATTTAACACAAAATCAAATAAATCAATAATTATTCTGCATTTATTTTCTACGAATTATATATTAATTTGGCTTACCTGATTCACAATCAATCCCATCGTCACTATCATTACTGCTTGTGTGAGACTTTTTCTTTGGTACATCATTTGCCTTATTACTTGACTTACTAGAACTAGACTTATGCTTATCTTTCCGACTACTACTTTCACTTCTATCACTTTTAGATTTTTTGCTCACTTCTTTCGAAGCCCCATCACTTGATGAAGAATGACGTTTTTCACCCTTGCTATCTTTTTCTTTAGAGGAACTACTTTTTTCTTTACTCGAGGAACTGTGCTTCTCCTTATTTTCACTTCTTTCTTTCTTTTCGTGTTTATCTTTTATGACCTGATCTGAAGAACTTTTTTGTTTTTGTTTATCAGATCTTTCTTTCTCTTTCAGCCTTTCCTTTTCAGAACTAGAAGAGTGTTTCTCTGTTTTACTAGAGCTTTTTTCTATGTTACTCTTAATTTTTTCTGAATGGCTGCTTTTATGTTTATCAGAATTACTATGCTTTTTTGAAGACTCTTCTTTATGTCTTTTTTCCTTTTCCGAGGATTTTTCTTTTTCTGCTGACCTATCCTTTTCTGCTCTATGTTTACTTGATGATTTTTCTTTATCTGTTTTTTGCTTTTCTGAACTGTTATGTTTTATTGACTCCTCATGCTTTACTTTCTTTTCTTTCTCAGAATGTTTATCTTTGTGTGATGATCGGTCCTTTTCAGATGATCTATTTTCTTTATCTTTCTTTTCTGAATGTTTATCTTTTCTATCCTTATACTCTCTTGAACTATCTTTATCTTTGGATTCTGATGAACTTTTATGCCTATGTGAACTATGATTTCTTTCTTTACTTGATTCTGTGAGTCTAGAATTATCACTATGCTTAGAATGTTTTTCTGTAACTTTTTTATCTCTTTCAGAAGTATTTTCAGATTTATGGTAACTGTGATTATGGCTTGAACTTTCTTTCCTTGAAGTGTGATGTTTATCTTTCTTTTCTTCTTTGACTTTGGTTGGTGTCACCTTTTCTTCTTCAGAAGACTGAGAGGCATCACTATCACTGTCACTATCAGATGAGTCATCTTCACTTTCACTTTCACTGTTTGATCTTTCCGATCTAGATTCAGGTTCTCTCTTTACTTTGTACCCATTTTCTTTTGGCTGTGACAATTTAGATTTCTTTACATCCGGTTCATCTTCCTGAAAATACATAAAACATAATTGAATGTAAGTTAATATAATATATTCAATAATATTCAATTCTAAATTATTTGCACATAATAATATAAACTTAGAATAATTCTGTATTGAATAAGAATCGTTAAGTACATTAAACTTGAAAAAGTTAAATAAAACACAAATGGTTACTTACATCTTCGGACAATTATCTACAATTCCAACATACAAAGAAACTAACCTCACTACTGTGATATTTCCTTTTACTGCTATGGTGATCGCCATTCATATGCCCATGTGTATTATCATTCCGTGAAGATCGATCAGATAGATTTTTTTCTTGCTTGTTTTTTGATCTGTGGCTATCTTCAGAATCTGCATCATCATGTCCATTGTATTTTGCAGCTAAGAGAAAATGTTTATTTTTAACTATTAATCCAAACCAACTGTATTTGCTTGTCGGAAGTTGTATACGTAGTATATTATTATTAGTGGATGTGTCGGAAGGATTATTGTTAGTTTGAGATTGAAAGAAAATATCTAAGGTACCAGTTATAAGCAAATTAAAGGTACAGTAAAAGTAAGGGACCAAACAACAAAACATAAAACATTTAAGCATGCATATATTTATTGATAACAAAAATCTATGAACAATACATAAATTCTAATATCAGAGACGCTCACTGTCATTATTTTGATCTCCCTCTTGGTCACTCTCTTCAGAAGCTACCATCAACTTCCATTTGTACACAAGTGCTCTTGCAGCCTGACCGACATCTCCTGGCTCTTTGCGTAGGGCATTTACTGTTCGCCCTACACCAGTCTCTTGCAAATGCTGAACTGTCACACCAAGGTGGAATAGTTTGTCTATACACTTCAAAATCTGCAACAATCAATAACAACTAACACTAATTGAATTTGTTAAAAATGCCTTTTTCACGTAGTTATTTTATCGAAAATGTTTTCTGTTAATCAGTATATTATTACGCAGTTTTTTAATTATAAGAAAGGAAAAGCTTTTACCGTATTAAAGAACGATACTATATAATAAATATGTACAATAGACAATTGAGCATTACAATGAAACAATTTTCTACGGAAATTTACGAGAATGGTAAATAATCGCCATTTTTAAAGGTAAATATTATGGAAGATTACGAGGTTCAGGATTACTAAATTACGAAATTATCTCATAAAAGGAAAACTGCACTAGATTGAATGCAATAAATTACACTTACATTTTTCTCATCGTTAGGATATTTCTCAATTGCATGCTGGTAGTGTTTTATTGAATCCAGAACAGACGCCATAACACTACACTTACAATAAAAAACAATTTTTTGATTAAAAATTGAGTGCCAGCTGGTAAACGGACACCATTTTTGTCATACACATGTCTGTTGTGACGTACACAGAGCAAGTAGTGACGTATTCACTATGTGATTCAGTACCTTTCTGCTTTCATTGTTCAGGTGTTTTTTTATAATGTGCCAACCCCAGATACTATGCTTTTAAATTAAATTGAATGCAGTTGCATTGCTAGAATGTGGCTAGAAAGTATTTTTGAATTCAATGATTAATTATTATTATTGCGATAAATTTACAAACAAAGTATTTCAACAAGTTAAGCGGTTTCAATTTCTGTATGTAATAGTAATCAGTGGTCTTCTTTTTAGTGAATTATTACGTATTACTTATTAGGTACTAACTGTATTTTACATGTGATTTTACACAATATTGAATATAACTGCAAAGTATTGAAATGGTAGGTATTGAACTATCTAAAACTTTAAATTTTTGTCTTGTCATTATTTAATTTTCTTTAAATTTTAATAAGGGTAACATTGACTTTCGCTATGAGAGCCTACAATTTCCGTTTTTATCTGGTGATACTGGGTGATACACGATGAAAGGGAGACCGGAGAATCAATAATGTACTCTGTGGGGAGAATGCACCTAGAAAATCTTTATGTAAATATAGGGATAACAGTGTGATAAGTAATCAATAAAAGAGTGCTCCCACACGGCACTATAGGCTATAGGTAAGATAAATCTTTGTGAAATTATCTTAAGGTATATTTTAGTATAAGCCCCGCAAGTTGATATTGCGATGGAACCTTGTCACAATAACAGCCGCGTGACGTCATCCGTCGAAACAAAGTAAAGATAGCAAAAAAATTTTTTAATAAAAAGTAAATATGTTTATTCTAAGAAATTTCGGAACCATAAAAAACTAGTTTTGTATGCTGCTTATAAAAAAAAACAATGATTACACCCTTAACCCTAGAATACTAAACATCGCCTGACAGGCCGCGCGCGGTCAGTTTTTTCCGATTATTTCAAGTACGCGCCCGCGAAGCATATTGTGCTTTCGCGCCAATTCGGTATTCTCCGAGATGCAGTAGCCAGCGCACGTGGGCCAGGCGCGGACGCTTTGTTTACGAAATATAAGGCACTCAGTCGCTTGGGAGGCGATCATTAGTATTTACGATAAGTTTATTTTTTGGTAACAATTTTTTGTTTTGCGATTTTTTTAGCATGTAGCTATGTTATAACTTTCGAAATGTTTTATTTACTTTTAGATGGATCTCAACGACGTACAAATACCCGATTTTTTACTAAATGAGAACTCTGACAGTGAAACTGAGGACCACCTGGAAATGGATCCTTATGACTCTGACGATAGCGTGGCAGATCCTTCTTTCGTCGAATATCGACTGGAAAAAGACTTAGAAAATATTGTACTAGATGACCAGAACCCCTGAACATATAATTACATAACCATAACATAACAATAAAAATTATTGCTTGGAACATCGCTCTCCAAACTGCAATTCCTGTGACAAAAAATAAGTCTGAGTTCAAATTAGTTTGTAGACAAAACTGTGATGTTGCCGTAAGTTTTATTTAGATTTTTAGGAAGTTTATAAACTCAATAGTATAATGATGCCAAAAAAAATAAGATGTAGAAGACTTTTTTTTTGTTTTAAGACTTTTCAAAGACTGTTATGTTATAATAAAAAATGTTAATGACTTTAAGGTTTTAGCCAAATGTTTATTTTAAAGAAGAATTTTTAGTTTAGTTTTTGCAAAGGTAGAGGTTTGCCTATTAATTTGTGTTATCTTTATAAATAAAAATAAGGAAAACTAATATAATTTATATACATAGTATACATAGTTTTATTTAAAAAGTAGCCTCCGGAGCGATCATTAGTATTAAGCTGTAGTAAATTTATATTAGTATTCTAGGGTTAAGTACGTAACTAATAATTATGTTGTTGATGTGTAAATATGAAAATATTTTTTAATTAATGTTATGTAATTATAAATTACTAGCTTACCGCCCACGGCTTCGCCCGCTTCGTCTCAAACCTAATAATTATACACTAAAACCTTCCTATTGAATCACTCTATGTATTAAAAAAAACCGACAACAATATAACTCAACAATAAAACAGGATAATTAGCGCGGGCTGAATTTGCAAACGGTACTGACGGGTCGACGTCGACTACGTCACCAAGATGGCCGCCAATCGCAATATCAACTTGCGGGGCTTATAGGTAGTACATTTAGCCATTTAACTGATTAAAATTGAGTACGTTACAAAATATTTTTCATTGAAGTTGTTTTCTCGAACCTTAATCTAATAACCAGATTACATTTATTGAAAAGAAGAATTTAAAAATAAGCTAACAAAGTCGTAGACATGACACTGAATAAGCCGGAGGGTCCCCCGACGTGTATATTTATCATATATTTATCATATATTTGTATATGTATATGTATATATTTGTATGTGTATATTAATTATCATATATTTATCATTTCGGAGGACCTTCCGGCGTGCACCCTCCGGCCTGACGGTGTTTGGGTCGGGGGTTCGTGGGAACGCGGATGATGGAGAAGGGAAATATGCACTATCATTGTAGAAACGGACAGTAAGAATCCGACATAACCACGGCTCCATACCCGGGAGCCGGGAGTATCTATGTAAGATTTCCCCACTATAAAAAAGGCATGACGCTGAATAACAATTTTAACAGGATTAATTTGTTTGAAACGATAATAATTTTCAAGAAGTGGCCGATATGAATTTACAAGCAAATCAAATTAAGAAATATAATTTTGCATAGCACAATAATTAATTGAATATAAGTAGGTATGTGCCGTTATAGATAAGACAAAGCTAAGGTAAGGTGCACGCGTCATGTAGTAGCTAAAATAACAAGTCACATACAGTTAATTAAATCCCTTTGAAGTTGAGATTGTCATCTTTACGATTTATGTTTACATGCTATGGGTCACGGGTGTTTGGCCTCAACGCATCCTCATAAAACATACCTAGCTATATAGTCAGATTCCTAACGACTAGTTGTTAGCCTTCCTGGCGCTTTACTTTACAACAATGAACAAACACTACACTTTCCCTCTATAATTTAGTTATTCGTAATACACTATTTGAACTTCGACACCGTTTTTACATAATTCGCTGTGAAGTTCAGATAAATAAAGCTATTATTTTTGTAAACTCTAAAATTTCTCTATTATTTAGGTAGTAGGTACATCGCGACAGACGTGTGTCTTTATTATGTCATGGTAGGAATTATAGCTTAGCTACTTAAACCTAGTTACCTATACATATTACATACTTACATCATGCAGATTAAATTAATTTATTGATTAAAAGTTAAAATTGTACTGAATAACGATAAAATATTTCCAAATTATTAAAAAAGTGAAGCTCGCGCTTATTTGCATTAAGTATTAATCGGTTGTAGGTATTGTATGTCGGTTAGGATAATTTTTCGAAAATGTAGCCGTGTTACTCCGTGTTATGAAATCGGCCATATATGATATAACTGAAGTCTAACTGGCTAAATATATCCAAAAGTAATTAACTCAAACGTCATAAATAAAAACAGTAATTACGTGGACTTCCCACGGAGGTCAGCTGACCCTGGAGCCACACGGGGTTGTGTTAACGACATGCCTCCAATGTATTCCAGCTTCTACACGATCTATGCTAAGTTCCGTTATGCATTCATACTGTTATGTTACTGTAATCAGATCAAGGGTCTTATGAAAAGTTAATGAATATCACGTGAAACCTATTTTGTGTTCGAAGCTTTTTTAAATACAATCTATAATAATAGCTTTGGAATTCTTAATATTTTCACACATAATACTCAAATAATACTATACACGTGGTAATACATAACGTTTTAAAATACTTTTATAAAAAACTGATTTAAAATATTACAGCATCTAGGGCATTTACTTATTTATGTTTAAAACGTTACGTTTAATATTTTAATAGAGGTTTTCACACAGTATTTATACATAATTGCAATTATTTTAAATGCGAGCGGTCAGGAAATAAATTGAAAACAGTATTTTCTTAATTAGAAATATGAGCTGCAAGACTACTTTGAAGACAACTGAGAATTGAGATTCGCTTGACAGTTAAATTGATATTCCAGCGCCTATCACTTCACTATGTCTATATGGTTAATTTATTTATACTTCATTGCTAATTTAATATGCTAGGCGTTTTACAATTGCGTCTCCATGATTGATCCGCTTTCTTATAATATTATTTTATCAATATTTAGCGCATATCTGGAAAAATATATTCCTCTATATAAATGTAGCAAGAGGAAGACACAAAAATTAATAGTCGCAAAAAAATAATAATAAGTAGTCTAAGTCTAACCATTGAGCTATTATTACTACGTATAGTATCTCAATGAGTCTAACTAGTATTTTTCGTGAAATTATCGGTAGGTATTTTAATTTGGTTTGTTTGCAAGAGCTTTTAAGATTACTACATACTACACCTTTTAATACAGTTATCCACTGATTATAGCTTTAAGATTTAAATATCACAGATTTTAAAATGATGATATAGGGACGAATGAATGAAACTTCATTTATCCATAAGATCTTCTGCAGTTTGGTGATTTCATAGGAATATAAACTATAGGCAACATAACTGTAAAGAGCGAAAGCAAAGTACTTTATCACCTTTCACGATGTCTCTAATGCGGGTTCACATGTAGCATTACAATGCTAGGCAAACTAGGAGCCTAAATTACCTAGTTGAGAATACTTAGCGTGTCACATTCAGTGAAATATGACTTAATGTGGCAATGGAAAGGGACGCTGCGCTCATGCATTTCTAAGTACAAAGCGATTTACTATACACGACGATATTGTTATCATCTAAAGATCATACTAACAAGTGTCCGTGCGCCTGCAATGGGAGCGAAGGTACCGAATTCAATGCACCGCGGAAGTATAGCGACAGTAATCTGCCCGAGTCGCGCCCGCAAATCGAGATATTCACTTGTATGCTAATGGAAGCCCTTAAGCTGATGTGATAATACCGAATGGTCGCCATATAGAGTGATACGAATAGTAGATACACGTGTAGATAAGGGCGATTGTCGGAACGTCGTAAAAGAGACAAAGGGACAAGTCGACATTGCTCGCCTTATACACCAAAGTCGTAACAATAACATTCTGTAATAATAATAACGTTATTGCTTCGAACGCCAATGAACTCGTGTCTCGTGCTCGAATTGTTGAAGTAAAATTTAAAAGGCTGTAAAGTACACACAGTTGGTATCTATTCACTAAATTACTTACATTTAACGTTTACTCATTTTTAGCTTGTAGGGTTGGGAAACTTAAATATTAAGACATTTTTGAAACAAGGAAATTAAGATATTGAAACAAATTGCACTGTGCACACACAGTCAATGGCGCGAATACTATTTAGTTTAAATTAAAACGGAATTTATCTTGCATAAAGATTAATACTTAAATATTATATGTGAATATGTTTAATAAAATTAAATACTATCTGGCAGTTTATTTATTAACACTACGTAGGTAATGGGAACCGGAACGTGCGTCATCAATATATTATTTTGATATAGGTCATCGGTCTAATTTCTAAAGACTGTTTACGGGTTCAAGAGGACTAACCAATTTGTTGGAAGGTCAACTTGCACAATTACAGCTCTTGTCGGGAGTTTCTCTCCCATAAATAATAATATTGTAGTTGAATATAGCATACCAAACGTATTATCATTCACTAGGCACTTATAAGAACTTCAGGTATATTAATATTATTATTTCGAACATTCAGACGAAACTTTATTATAAAAAATTTAGTACATAATATATCCATTTTCGCATCAACTGGTAAATTAAGAATTTTGAAATAAAAATATCGCCTGTCAACGAAGTAGAGGCAAATACTTAAATTATCACAAGTGCTTTCATTAAGCTTACTTTTAATTTTAATGGATATAACATTGTATCTAGCGGCAAAAAACATACATAGACAAAAATTCAAGATGAACATAAAAGTTAATCAATTGCTCATAAATCTAGAAATTTGCGTAAGTGTTTGTGTGTGCTTTTGATGCTGTCTATATATATTTATTTATGCATATATCATGTTTAGATATCTATATTTTAGATATGCATGTGTTTGGTAATATTAACTATATTTTGTGTCGCATAAATTATAATAAATACTCATGTCAATAAATTGAAACCGACCTTTAGAAGACCCGCTTTTTAAAATTCGCCTATCCCTGAGCCCCATAGTGGCCTTAGGACATTGAAGTCAAGTCAATTCGCTTGAATATGTAGTATTATTGGAAGCGAAATGCCCGAATCCCTAATTTACATATTGTAAGCAAATGATTCACAATAATTTAAGACGTCTTTCAAGTTACCTTGATCCCTTTTTTTTGAAAATTCATCAAAATGTATTCGTTCATTCGTTCACATAACTATTGTACAAAAAGCAGTAAACATATTGTTAACAAGTTTAGTATATTTGTGTAACTTTTGTTACATTGGCTTGGCATATTAAGTTAATTTCTTAATTATATTCTTCAGAGCGATTGTTACCTATTGTGTATAATTATATGACATTCATTGTAAGCTGTAAGTACTTTTATTATAATTTCACACAACTATTAATCATACTGTTAATATTAATGATATAATTGTTTGTGAATGTGCATGTTATCATAATGTAGACTGGGATAGTTTTATTAAGGACGACGAGCAAAGGTTACCTCAAAAATAATTTTATTTATCATAGGTACTTACGTATTATAAAAAACACATCTATTATATTAAAGTTGTCACAATTCGCTTTTGAGATTGAAATATGTATTTCTGAATTATAGTTTCAGCAAATAATTCACGATACGCATAAATGCAAATAAAATTACTTATCAAGTGCGTAAATATTTTGAACTTGCATGTCGTTTATCATAGTTATTTGCGAATAACGTACGCACGTCATCTCTATTAACCGGTTCTTAATAAACCATTTTGTTAGCGTATCTAAGACTTCAATTATATAAGTAGAATTAGAAAATTACCCTTTTGCATTTGACGGCATCCCTATTCAAGGAATAGATTCGTGCTTCATTACAACGCATTCAGAGTGATCGATGTCCTGTCTTGGATTGAGTTGTACATTTCTAACAATATATTATATTACTTCCTTTAATGTAGTTAATATCAAAGGCTAATGATGTGAGTACATGATACCTATCATTTATCTATATATTTAGTTATTGGTAAGCGTCTGAAAGCCGATGTAAACTGTAAGGTCGAATCAGGGCCGTCTTAGACTATGCCGGGGCCCTTGGGCACACAAGAATTGGGGGCCCTTTGAAACATAAAGAAATCAAACTAGGTAATATACAAATTTTTTCCCACAATTATGTATGTTTTTGCCCTAAATTGAAACTTAAAGAAGTAATAAGAAATGAGAAAATTTCTATGTAAAATTTTTGCTGCATTTTCTTTATACATTTTACAAAAAAGTTACTTCTGACCAATCTTGTATTATATTATGGTCTTTTGAGGAAACTTTTTTTCCTTATTTTTTTTATATAATTCATTTGAAACGCTGCTGCTGTAATGTAATGCTAAGTCAACTTTGGAGCGCAAAGTTGACTTAAATTAAATTTAATTAAGAAATATTTTAAGAATTACTTTTTCAAATTACCTTTCTCTTTTTCAAATTTATCTTTTTAATTAGCATCTGGATTTTTTCTTTCGTAGCCGTTTCATATTGATCAAAATTATTGCGTGCGTTATTGACATAATTTATTCAAGGCCTAGGCCACAGGCCTAGGCAAATGGCAAAAGTCAAAACGCTTGTCATCTATTCGTATAGAAATGGTCCGGTGTGAACAGAGTTCACTAAATTCTAGGACCTTTAAAACTACAAAATTTCATATCCAGCAGAAAATTATTAACTGTCATTCCGGTACGTGAATTAAAAAACCTTAGAGTATATATTACAGTAGTATAGAGCGCGTGTATTGCACAAATTGCTTAGTGCACATCGTAGGCAGACGTAGAGGCAGATGAGCTATAGATACTATATAGATGTGTGTGTGACCAATAGGGATGGGTAGGTATCAATTGCGTGTTGAGCTTTTTTACATATTATGTATCTTAAGTTTTTATGTTCAATATGTTATTAAAGGAGAAATGTATGAATAAAGTATAAAATATTATGTAATTTTAAATTTGTTTACCAACTGAATAAAGTTTGTTTATTCCATTTGAATATTTCTTGTATTAATTATAAGTACTTTAAAAAAATATGTTTAATTGGAATATCAGAAAAACGTGAGTACTTTTTAAATAATAAAGTTAATAAAATAAAAGATCGGGTTTAGAGCTATTTCTTTAATAATAAATCAAACAATATTAATAATGTTTTAAAAATGTTAAATAAAAATAAGAAATAATTAATAATTTAAAATGATAAATGATAATATAATAAATAATATTAATAATTTTTTTATTTAATTTTATCCATTCTACTATCAAAATCTTCAAAATTAATTTAGCGGTTCAAAAAATATATCGTTACATTACATACTTTACATTTACACTATAATACATTCGCATTCATAATATTAGAAAGTGTATCATACAAAACACACCACAAATTTATTTATAATACATTTTTAAAAGAGTTTTAATTTTAAAGTTAAATAAATTATATGTTAAAATATAGTTCTTCTAGTAAACTTTATATCGAGTACAGCGTTGATCAGGTCACATCACTACGATCACGTGGCGGCAGTGAGGCGCGCGAGCGAGCCTGCGCGTGTCCGCCTCCCACCTCCCCTTCACCCCCGCGATGCTAGATTTATTTTCATGAAAATAAGTATAACAATCGACTTACTGATGAAATGTGATACTGGATTTCAATTTTGTATATTTTCTAGTATCGTTTTTGCAAGATAGAACTGCACATTTCACCATGTTTATTCGTAAATATGAAAAAAATTCCGGAGCAACGCACTTCGACAGCACTCAACCACGGCTACGAGCGCTCGCGGCGGGAACGTCGTGTTGTTCCCACCTGTGCCTACTGTTCCCACTTGGTTGTTCGCACTCTATAGATAGTATATATACTCTAAGTAAAAAACATATTCCAGGTTATAAAAAAAAAAATAAATAAAAAAATAGGTGATTTCGCGATTAATACTGAAACGATAAGTTTTATCATAAAATCATTTAGGTGTGAATTGATATTTTAAGAAACGTGTGCATATTATAAGGATGGGATGAGTTTATAGGTAAATCGTTATATCTTAGAAAATGGTAGGAAGCTACATCTTAGGAAAATAATGTATTGATTCTTTTTATAGATAATTTTATGATCTACAATTTGGGTAAAAGTGGTTATATGATAAAACTTACCGTTTCGGTAAAAATCACGAAAAACCTATATACTATCTATTGACTTTTAGGAAAAATTTTTTTCCTAGTAACAGAAGATTGGGAAATTTTAATATATTTTTGAAGTGAAACTTCTTTAGGCGCGTTGAGAGTAAAATTTCAAGGTCGCATCATAACAATAACGTCATGGAGTAATTCAACGATTTTGGTATCTTATAATCTTGCCAAAGAAGTGGGCTATTTAGCACCGAAATAATTTTTCAAATCGCACCAGTAGTTCCCGAGATTAGCGCGTTCAAACAAAAAAACAAACTCTTCAGGTTTATGTGCCATATCACACTAGCGGATTGCGAGCGGTTTCAAAGCGGAGCGGGCGCGCAACGAACACGCCGCGGTTGCGCAGCGAATTCGTTGCGGACGCGTGGCAGATGCGCAACGTTTACGTCGCAGTCATGTACACTCATTAACAAAATGGAATCCGTGCTGGTTGTTACTTATAACTTGTGATAGTATAATAATTATGAGATAATTATTTTTTACGAGTTTCATAACATGTTAATGTTTAGGGTATTTTTTTATCTATTAAATCTTGGTCGAAATGCAATCAGATAACTTAATTGCTCATTATGAAAGTTCACTAGTGAAATAAATTTTAAAGCTCCTTAACTTAAACAGGGCTATCTTATTATTAGATAAATAGCAGTGAATAGAAAATTTTATCAAGCAACCAGCATCACTATCACTTTGCTCATAATTAGGTTCACAAAATCTCTTTATAACATACGTTGCTATGGGAGAGATTATACTGGTCAGTCGTTACATACTATTGGAATGTATGTTACATTCTAAAGTCCTAGTAATTCAATTTTATAGCACCTTTTTCAACAACTTCAGTTGTTATTACATCTTTAGTTAAGTAAGTGCATTTCCACAGTACGGTTAAACAATTGAGTGCTACAGAAACGATGGAAATATTGAACGGAAGTTAGGCAAGGCGGAAGGGCTGGCTTTTGTGCGAGAGTATACAAAATGACGTCGACGCTTCTATTCGCAGCGAAATCGTTGCGCGTCCGCGACGTGTTCGTTGCGCGCCCGCAACGTATTCGTTGCGCACCCGCTCAGCCCCCGGAATCACAGACACAATAGAAAATCTATTGTGTCGTGGTCAGATCGAGCCGCTCGGGGCTCAATTGTGTTTTTAATAATTTTACCAAATTTCGGCTGGATGGGAATTTTGGTCGTGGTCGTCGTCGTCCTTGGTAGTGTGACCGAAACATTAGCAAAACGTCATAATTATGCTTATATCAATTAGTATCAATAGCGGATTCTATTCTCTAGCGTTTCTGCCACTTGTCTAGAGGCCCAGAGATTAAAGTTTTGTCACAACGCCCTTGTATGCTATTCTGTAAACTTAGACTTGTTATTAATTTTCATAATTCCCAAAATAATTCAAGTAAAAATATATTATATTATGTACGTTAATAAGTAAATAAATAATTCGAGTAAATGTCTGATAAGTTAATTATAATGGTGTTCGAATCACTCGAATTATTCCTATACATAGATGTTTTGATTCGAATAAATCTGAAAATGATCTGACGTTCTGGCAACGAGAAAAGTGTATTGCTTTTTAATAAAATATTTTGAGATTTATGTGAGAAAAATTGTCAGTCCTACATCTCCTCCAGGGGGGCCCCCAGACGATGGGGGGCCCTGGGCACTGGCCCCCTGTGCCCCTATGGTAAAGACGGTAATGGGTCGAATTTATGGGTTCGAGATGTACGTGAAAGAGTAAAGTTAATTGCCTACTTATAATCTTTAAATAGAGAGCTAATCTTAGTTTTACATTTTACAACACACAAAATACTTAGTTTCCGTATGTTATGGTGTTTAGAAAATTATTTATTCTGTAAAAGTAAAAAAACAGTTAAATATGTACGTCTTTGTAATAGAGCCAATGGGATTGACTATATTTCTCTGTAGGTATATCTGAGTACACTCCAGGCACTATGCATTTCTGAAACACCTTTCATGTCCTGTTATTTATACGTATAGTTTGAAAATTTACTGCCATTTTGTCAAGCTCGTTAATCTTCTCTTGGGGATTTCTGGAACGCGGCAATTTACCGCAGAAACTATGTTCAATTGTAATTTTCATTACCCCTGAGGTTCACAACCTACTCTAATTAGTTGGGATGCTTATTACTATTAAACGGCTGGCTCACGACTTGTCGATTTACTTCTAATCAGTTGTGGTTTCGTCTTGATAAGCTGGGCATTAGTCAAGACTTCCTAGCCAACAGTTACATGTGTAGGTTCCATTAATTCTCCCGTAAGTGAATATTCTTAAAGTAATTTAAATGCAGGCCCTATTTCCGCAATTTCTATGAACTTTGATATAATATGTAAAGTTTAGGATTAAATTTTAGAATCAGACGCAAGTAGGTATCATTATCGACTCATTTGTAGAAAAAGATGATAATAATTTTAGACTTCTGCAGTCTGAATTTCTACCTTAAAGCTCTAGTCACAAACTACTGGGATTCTACTTCAAACTCCAAGTAAGCAGGGGCGTAGCTACCGCCGTATCTACCGAATCAATTATACGGGGCCCCCGCGCCAAGGGGGCCCCCAACGAGCGTAAGCAAAAGTTACTAAAAACTTTCCAATTTTTTTTCAGAAATGACAAAAGTCAAAAAAAGCAATTTTCTGGCCTCCTGTGTGTATATTAAATTTGAATTGTTTGTAAAAATTTTGGTTTATGTGACAGATAGATAATTATGATGAATAAATATTTCTTTTAATTTTATGCAAACATTTTTTTTTCTTTTGTGAGAAATCTTTACCCTTCCTAAGGTTTATACGGGGCAAACAAATTTTTATACGGGGCCCCGCCAGGGCACGCTACGCTTCTGCAAGTAAGGTTTTTTTTATGTTCAACCCATGGAATCCAAGACTAAGAATTTATACTTTAATTTATTTAAGTTTCTAATCTCAATAAATATGCTTTTCACACCAACATCGAAGCGCGCAAAATTATCACTTTTGTGATTGTATGATGTAAAATGGCATTCAAGTTCTGAATAAGTTTATTACTTTATGATCTGTTAAGGGAATGCGTGCAAATTCTCAGATATTAAAAGAACTTTTATGGCACACACAGCTTATAAATTTCAAGTTATATTAGTGTTCCATCAATAATACTTAAATCTAGTAATCCTCAATAAGTACCTGCTAAAATATAGATTAGCTATAGCCGACGTTATTGTGTTATTTATGGAAAGCCTTGGATTAAAAATGCTTTGATCTTTGAGTGAATAGAGCAATATTAATAAAAAAATAATCTTATAAGCTGGACTGTTGTTAGTGATATTGTGCTAAGTTACGCTGAATGTTCGATTGATAACAATGAAGTTTGAGGTAATTGTTTCTTTATAATTTATATGTCTATTGTCTATCGATCTGATCACTTGTCATAAAAAGGGAATCCAATGTGATACATGATATCTCAGATGACTGATGCAACGTGACTTTCTAATATTGTATCTGGTTCACGAGTTCAGATCGGTAACGGATTTACATTTGCCGTCAATTTTGCGCGTATCTTTGTTATTGTTTTCGTTAACTTATTGGTATTTTTCCATTTGCACAAATGGTGTATTGTACGGATGTAGGTTGTGGTGTTGCGGTCTGCCGGCGTATGATTCCCGTTCGTACTTATATTGACCGTGTCGCGATTGAGAGTCCTCTACTCTCAGTCTAGATGAGACGTCCGGTTGCCATAAGTATTTGCTTTCACTAGGTCAATTCACTTGCAGATACAACAAATTAAATGCTCCTCGACAATCGAAAACAACACGCCATATAATTACATGATGACCAATTTGCGCTTCTCTAGAATTCTGGTCAAAAAAATTAGGACTTAAGAAATGGCCGCTTACAGTTAGATTCGTAAAGATTATAGCAACCAGACGTATTTGGTGTTGGCATCTAGATTGTTCAAGAAAATGATATCTTTCTTTGTTATTATGAAATCTAAAACAATGCACCATATAATTATGTCATGTCTATTTGCATAGCTTGATTGGTTCTCACAAGTTTTTGTAGAGACAAAAACAAAAGTACGAATACTGTTAGTACCTTTTTTTTTTTTTTTTTTTTTTTTATAGTGGGGAAATCTTCCAAAGATACCCACGGCCCCCGGGGAAGGAGCCGTGGGTTATGTCGGATTCTTACCGACTAAAACCCCACTGTTAGTACCTAAGTCTTTGTGTTTCATATAGCTTTCAGGCATTGTTAAAAATCGGTTTGTATAGTTTTGTTAGTATTGAAATCAGATAGTGGATTGTCCATTAGAGAACATACCACCTGTAATGATGTACGTACCTACATCCGTCAAGATGCTATCTCAGAGCAATAAAGTAATGAATATAACACAACTATGAGTTGAGGAACCGTGACTTGGCACATCGCACCTACAATTTGTTTTCCACGCGCAAGTTTGGCAAAATAGTTATTAAAATAGGTGTAATTTTGGGAAGATAAAAATTGCATTGAAATTACTGTGACCGTTATTTTGAATTATGTTGCAGATTGGTTGTAGACGCTCGCGGATGTCGTAAGCGCGGTACGGATCACGGTGGTCCTCAGTATGTGGTTTGTTGGCAGTTTCAATCTATGCGGACTAATTGGGCATATAGAGGAGTACCTAATAAGCGACAGCCTATTAGGACGAGCACGCGCAGCCGTGGCGAGATGACACGACTTGCAGACGAAATACACTCTTACCGACAACAATTTGCATGACGAACGATCCGAAAATAACTAAATGAAATAGAAGGAATTCTAACAAAAGTATTGATACATATCGTATTTTGTTCACTGAAATGTTTTATCTCGTATTTGTATACTATTCTTTAATAAGTCTTATTTATTTCAATATAGGAAAGTTAAATATTAATGGTAAGATAAATTCATCATATCTAATTGATTATTTATAAACAGGGAAGGGATTAAATGTATAATTACTCATACTTTGTAACAGGTCTGTAATGGAGACATGGTTAGTATGCCAGTGGGTAACTGGCAATTCAATAAATCACGCGTGACATTTATTTCCTCTCGAAATGAATGGTAACTGTATGGATGTGAGGTGTATGAATCGATAATTGCTACGTTATGTGTGTGACGCAGTAAACCTCGGTCCCACCCGAACTGTGACCACTCAATAATATGTGAAAAGCTCTTTTAAACATAATTGCTATATGTGTCACAAATGCTAATTTTACACTTTCTACTTTATCTTCATTGAATGTGAGGCTATTGAATACGCACGTGAGAAATGCTTTGGTTTTGTATTTGAATAAATCATTACAATTGAGGAGAGACTAACCCTTTTATTCAGATACATTCATTTTGCAACAATTATAACTACGTTTATGAACAATGATACATTTTTTTAAGTTACATAACAAAAATCTAAATAAAATAAAATTGAAGTATACCAAAATATTAAGTAAGTTTTGTAATGCGTTCATCATGTAACCACTATTTAAGTACAGTCTCTTTCAACTGGTTAGGTACTGTGCTATAAAAAAACGGAACAATAAAATAATAAAAGGGATAAAAATAAAACAAATATTTAAAAGTGTACTATTTATTTATAATATGTCGTACAATCGAGAACATATAATTTCCACGCACCCACCTCACTATTTACAAGCTTGCTCACGTTGTGCTACAAAATATATCATTTTACATATAAAAATAATATAAATTTTAAGATTTTATACAACAACTTACACACTAATCGCTCGCAGCGATAAAAGAGAATTATGAAACAATTGTTTAATGTTAACATTATGCTTTCACAACACAATAGGCAATGTACTATTCAGTTATAAGAAGATTTATATCATTTTATTAGATACGCAGGAAAGGGAAGTTAAGGAAAAATTATAACAGATACATTGTGATATTGTGAGTAGGTAGGTACATTTATGTAAAACATAAATTAAAATTGTTCAGAAACTGTCATAAAATGTTATTTTTTTAATGGACATAAAATTTTTGTTTTATACAATATTTATTATTGGAGGGATTTAAAAACAATAAAAATAAATATAACAAAAAGTAAAAATAAATAAAATCTAAGATCTCATTCTTACATAATATTTGAGGACGATCCCATAAATAACTGTGTATTTGAAGCAGTGGAGTCTGAGTGCATTCGGCTTTATAAATGAGATCTAAGATAATAATATAATAAAGGGAATAGTTTGAAGCATTTATATACTATTGCTTAAATAATATAAAATGGTTGAAAGGCCCTTAGTAAAATATAAGCTGGTATCACAACTTTGACATAAGTTAAGCTTGTTTGCCAGTGAAAATAACAGAGAACGTACGGAAAAATACGTCAAGAAGTGTTTATGTATGATAGGCTATCAGTGACTTTATCAGGAAGTCGTGAATGGGTACCATAAAAAAGATAGAACAGAATAAAATAGTTACATTGAAAAACGTGCGTACAATGTTTTACATAAAGAAGAACGCTTACAGAAATTTAAGTGTGATGTAGTTATGTTAAGAAGAATTCAAACTATTTCTTTACGTATCAAGTTTGTAAGATAAGCAATTGAAACTTACAATTAATTGCCATTATCATTATGAATCTATATAAAACATTAAATCTTATATAGTGATGTAAACATACTTATAATACGGACAACAGTCTTATTTATTATTATTAACTTTGCGAATAATTCATTAAAGTAATATAATATATTTTTTGACATCGAGACGTTAGCTTGTACTAGGGCTAATAATAATTATAAATTCTATACGATCTGATACGTTTTCAAATTTCGAAATTGAGTCTCAAATAATCGGACATTTTAATTGAAACATACTTAATTTAACGTATGTGCTAAGATAGTTAGAACAACTATTTACTATACTATCGTATGTATATGATTTATTATCCTCTCAGTTCGAAATTCATTGTATATGGTTATTACATTTTGTGCTTGATAATGTTATAAATCTAATAATAAGTACTTGAAAGGCACACAACTTAGTCGTATTGATACCAACCCAGTTTACCTAGCAATACAGAGCGGATATTTTCTTTTAAGAAAGAACAAGTCTTGAAAACATTAAAACTTCTTCATTGTATAAATATTTTTTAATGCTGACACTGAAAAGTCAAATTACGAAAAATGAAAGAAAACGCGCCGAATATGAATTCTTAATGTGAAGAAATAACAAAAAAAAAATTCACTCTCATCATTTTTCTCCATCGCGCCAAAAGAAGTATAACTTCAAAAATAACAATAAAACTAAAGCAAATTAAACAATATCAAAATTTAATTCCCTCACAAAATCAACAAAAGAAAAAAAAGACCAAAATCCAACCTTCTTTTCCAATAAAAAACAGCCATAGAATACACGTGACTAGCTACCGATATGGCTAACACCATAGCCGCTACAAAAAATTGATCCTAAACATTGATTGAGTATAACACTAGCGTCTTTCAGAGTGTATGACATGTTTTTTGGCAAGAACATTAATCTAGAGAGACGAGGCGCCGTTACTCGTATGCAAACTAGGCGCACTATACAGGTATATGAGGAAGACAAACGGAGCGTAATTTAGGCGTCGCACAGTGTGAAATTCGAACCGTCTGCTCGGACAAAAGATCTAAAAAGAAAGCTTGTACGTGCTTAATGAAATCGTACAAAAAATATATACGACGATGATGGTGTTTTACACGTGATGGTGTTCTTTGAATAGAATAATGGTGTTTGAAATAAAAAATCCAAACAACCTGAATATCTAAGTAGACCTTATACTATATTTGTGTAATGATAAAATTATTATGCCATTGTCGAGTTACTTATAACAGACATTTTATACAACGACAATGTCAGTGTTTACGCAAAATTAAGTTCATAGGCTGAAAAAGTAGTAAAACACTAATTAACTTAATAACTGGTGAGAGAGTTCTATTATTATACAATAGGCGACAAAAAATAACAAATGGTTTTTATCCATGTCGTTCGGCGAGCTATCGCACACTGTGGCGCCGTGGTTTTTTACCGAATTCCAGGTGCCGTCCGCGTCGCAGTAGTTTCGGGTAATTAAGCGGTCGGTAACGCGTAATCTTATATATAAAATTCTCGTGTCACAATGTTAGTCTGCATACTCCTCCGAAACGGGTGGACCGATTCTCATGAAATTTTCTGTGCATATCGGGTAAGTCTGAGAATCGGCCAACATCTATTTTTCATATGTACCACGGGCGAAGCCGGGGCGGACCGCTAGTTACATGTAAAAATAGAGTTAAATAAACGCAGGGTCATTGGTCTTTAAAAAATTACGGAGCGTGTCTGTCAAAACAAACGCCAGAGGGTTATAGATGTCGGCTGCGTTATCGGACCACAGCGTTGGTAATAGGGTATACGCAGGGCTACCATATTATGTTGTAAATTGTTTTGGCACATGGTAAAAAATGATTTAAAAAAGTTTTTCTGCTTTTATAAAAGAAAGAATAAAGAAAATAAGCAGAATCAAGATAGAAAAGTGCTTTTCATCCGTTAGAGACGTAGATTTTACTCAATAAATTTTTGTGATCTTTCATAATCCGAAACATCATATTCACATTATCACATTAATTGATGAAAACCAAAACAACCAACAATATTCGCAATAATACGATCACTGTGACAGATCCACACAAAACGATCGTGTGGCAGCCCTGAGTATAGAGCATAGAGGCTAGAGCATAGAGTATAGACAACAGTTTATTGATCGCGGGAATCGGCCGCTAGTGGTCGCATTGTGTGCTAATGAGTGGTCGGGAGCGCATGTGCCCTCCGATCCCGCGCACTAAGGAAAACAAATATGAATTCGCGCTGACAACACGACGTTATTAGTTATCGTGCACCGCCGCGGATTGGACACCGCCTTATGAATTTTATTCGTATTAATTAATATTTCATGTAACGCTGACCAGCCACTCCTTGTGGTGCGCGCACGCTTAGTTTAGTTTGCATCGGGGAACATTGGTCATGAATTGAACATTGGTGATGATATTGAATAATTTTCCCACGCTAATGAGCATTAGTCTTAAATTAGTTATTTACATCAAATATTGATGGACGAAACGATATTCAATTGAACAATTATATTTAAATTTTAAACAGTCCAGGAAACGAGATGAAAAATCTATTATGCGCATAAATTTATGATAGCAGAAGCGAACCTAAAATCGAGCAAACGAGACATATTCCACGAGCCTTGTGTAACGTTAAGGAATGAAAGATAATATCTTGGAAGACGAGTAAAAACGTCAAAAAACAACCATCGCAACCGAGCGTAAAATTCTTGAAAGCACCCTCCAATTATAAATTTAACACCGTCCAATTAGTATTTACAAATAGACAATCGCATAAAAAGGTATTGTAATTTTTTATTGGCATCGATCGGTATCAGTGTAATATGTAATACATGTTTTACCGGCTCCGTGTGGACGTGAAAAAGTGTAGAGTGTAGATGCTATCGTCATGTTTTGAACACGTCAATGCACCCGCGGCGACTACTACGTGAGTCTCTGCAGAATGTCTGCTGTGAGCCCGCACAGGAGATCTAACACCTCGCCGCTCTCGCCTTCCGCTGCTCCCGTCTCTTGCTGGGGAACCTGAAAACAATAAGCGATATCTGTACAATTGTTTATTCTTTGACAACATCGATAATGAATTAAATTTAAGAACGTTCATTTTAAGTACACTCTTGTTTAGATAATTTAAATTCGATATTCCCAAATGTGCAGCTGTTTAAATGTTTAACTCATATTTTTATTTGAAAAAAAAAAATGTTGAGTAGACGTGACAAATAAATGATAGAATAATATAAATGCACTTGTTTTATTTAAGGATTTAAGTAACATTGATTGATTGATTGTTTGTTTAACTAAACACAACAAAAAGCAAGAATATCACGGTCTATTGAACTACTAAAGCTGAAAATATAATTAATAAATTATTAAGTTTATGTAAAGGTCAAATTGTTCCTTACTCTACTTTTTATGGTTTTAACGAATATGTTAATTCAAGATCCAATTTGATATTTATTCTGTAAGCATAAATTGATTGCTCCTTGGTGTGGTACCAACCGTTAGTGGATGAATATAATCATTCTGATTATTGGTTGCTGATTCAAATTAAATTGTAATTCGCTATTCGAATATTGTAAATAGGTGTAACGGAATGCGATATCCATAATATAAACCAGAATACAAGATACGTTTAAACATAAAGATTACAATAACGTTATGGGTCTATATAGGTTTAGAAGTTCAGACGAGGTCGCAAAATTTCATAAATAACTTTGGGCAGTTATCTATTATAACCAGAAATACAAAGCCATTTCGCAGAATATAGTCTTAGTGTAAATGTCATTTCGACAAAACAAATATTGCGATTCTGTTATGGAGTATGGAACGGAAAACATGTTGAAATAGATACGTTTATTGTAGAGTAACCGTTATTAACACTTCTCATATATTTGTATATCACAGCACTATTTCAAATCGATTCGAGCACTCGATTTATATCGTTCGTTAGTGAATTGCCGACTCTAACCCATGTATTTATAATTCTATGTATGGAATCAAATCTAACAGCTCGCCTAATAAATGCATATTTGATGATGGTTAGATCTAATTCTAAAATGGTCAAAGAAAAATAACAGTCTGCGGAGAAGATATTTCAAGTTATGTGATTTGGAGAAATGAGTCGTAATAAAGACAAATTGCTCGAGAGTATCACACAAACGATGAAATGATAGCTTCCAAAAAAAGATAATTCAATTGCGATAATTTACTGAATCCCGCTCGGAGGCAAATTGTTTCGTTTAGATGTTTAGAGGAAATAAAAGTCGACCCACATTTTAAGACAAGAGATAGTCATCGCAAAAAGTTTAACGAATGGGACATAGGCAACGAGAGTAGGTATTCCGTGGGCATTGTAATAGATTTCTGAGAACGATTTGCTAATAACCGATATTAAATCGCCACTAGGTGTTATGAGGACTGCCGGCAAACAAAAAGAGATATAATTATTTCTAGAACGGTAAACTGCTCTTAATGAGTCGCTTATTGGCGAATTAACATCGCGTTTCGGTCAGGTAGGTGTCTTCGTTTTCTATTACCTCTAAATGGCTGTTAAGGATCTTTCGATAAGGGATTGCATAAGATTCTAATTAGCAAGGTGATATAAACCAGTTACTATATTTATCTCATCGAACTGTTATGATACAGGAATTTCGCATAACTGAGATGACAGGAGCGGAAATTTTCTTGGCGGCTGTTTTTGCATTCTTTTTTATATAATATCCAATGAATGGTATGGAAGCCAAAGGCGTTGACAGCGATGATAAAAAAAGATTTGGCATTACATTAATTATAGGTTATACGATTACAAACCAATCTTTATAACGGTAGGTTCTGCTGACTTATAATAGTAAAGTATGAATATGAATAAAACAGTATTCAATCTTGGTGGGCCGACTAATTAATTATTGATTGAAGAAAAATGTTAACATTGGGCGGGGTTTTTTGTTATTGGCATATTGAATGGAGAAAATCAATTTGTGTTTTTTATTTAATATGTTATCATATGTGAGCTGTATTCTGAGGCCAAAATAAACGATTTCGCAAATGAAACTCAGACTTCGGTTGTTTAAAGTAAGGTGTTTTAGAATTTATAATATAATACATTAATTAACACAGACAGTACACAATACAACATTATACTACATTTTTCACATCTCCTTAGCATATTCTTGCAATAAACAAAAGTACGACACCCAAAGAAAACATTGACAAGTTATTTACAATGAAAAATATTTTATTTATGAACCTATCAGTTAGAGGTGACAGTGCGTTATCAATTCGCATGCGATTAAGATCTGAGCTTCGTGCGTTGATTGGCCGGGTCATTACGCCGAAACGTACTCACTGGACCGCATAAAACAACGGTATCCCGACTGCCTTAGCCGCTAGCTATGCCATCATGTGTATCCAATATACTCAGCTATTTGTTTACACGACCAATTAAAATTTATTTATTGATTTGTAATTTTTATATCAAATTAATTACGGTGGTAAATAAAAATCCAATTAAACAGTAATCGATGAAGGCGGCGACATCAAAACCGCTAATTACGATTTATGAATGAATATTTACGATCAAGGTGTCACCAGCCGACTTTGTTGGAAAATGGAAATCGACGACAAAAAAATTGAATGGGCCGACGTAGTACGTCATTTTCGCGATGATAAAAAGATACTGATCACGTACATAAATTTGACTGTAGTAATTTTTCCGCTTAATTATATCGATAGAGGTGTAAATGGACCGTTGAACGCAATCCGATGTACGTAACGCAATCGAGTTAAAATTGAGGAGGTGCCGTGGCAGGTGTGATAGATGATTGGAACTCGTTTCGATACTTCCTGTGGCGTCCACTTTGTCATTTATTAGATCGCGCGAATAGATTACATTTTTGATTGATTTACATATAATCATATAGATGATAAAAGTCTATATTTGAGGAACTTACATACAAGCTATATTCAGATTGTAACATTGTTAGCGATTTTAATTCTTACAATTTGGATCATTTAATGTCTAAAATTAATAGTTTATGATCTGGAAAATTGAAGTATTTCTCAAGAAAAAATATTAGTAATGGAAACCAATATAATTTATTGGAAATTATGGATATTCCATTATTTTGGACACGAAACGGTGTTTGAAATTTGTACGGTATTATTGAGCGAGAGGATACACAATATAATTTTAATTTAACCTTGTGCTAGATTTATGGATATTGGAAATTTTAAATTATCTAATTTTATGAGGTGAAACAGGTTGTTTTAAACAATAAACGGAATTTTTTATATAAAATGGCGCCATTTTAAAGAGCCATCGATGTAATTTTAATAAATTATCATTATGACCTATTTGAAAAACGCATTAAATGTAAAGTATTGTTATAATATTATTTGTATTAAAATTATATGAATATTAACCTTTTAAAGTGAAGACAGATTTATCGAAATTCCGAGTGAGAGGAGTCTTTCAATTATCGAGCGCTTATTATATGCTGTAGAGCATTTTTTATCAAATTCATTTAAAATTAAATACGTATGTAGGTACTTCATGAGAAGCAAGAATCTTCGAGATACTGGAACCAATTTAAGTTTTTTAGGCTTTACGACCCACTTCCTATACTATTGTATGTGGTAACTAAGTAGATTTGGCAAATTCTTTCCGGCCGTGAAATCTTATTAAAGCGAGATGTTTAAGTGAAGGTGCCGAATGCCGATATTATAATACCGTTCTGTACATTCACGTCGAGACAATATGGTTCGGTCAGCACGAACCCATACACACTTGTACAAAAACCCAATGAAAGTCGAAAGTCACGCTTTCACTTGCCGGCGATTTTGTATTGTGCGTCATAAGCACTAAACTCATTTTTAACAAAGGTGAATTATAGACCCGATGGTCGGACTATCGGAGGCGATTAGGTCAGTCGAGAACATTACCCTGGTGTGTGCTATTGATCGCTCCAATCATACTAATTTCATTCATTAAACTGACAGCCTTTCATTAACGCCTCTCTTCGAATGTTTTATTCAAACCGTCGAGTGTTAAAACACGCTTTGAGACAATACAAAAAGAAAGCCTTTGTACATTTGTCGGAATGATTCCATTAAATGTTGTTTACTTGACAAGAATTTAGAAAGATTATACAAATTCCTCTACACATTGAGAGAGAATTGCCTCATAAATAGGTGCTTATTGATTGGAAAAATAACTTTATCTAAACACCATAATTTATGGTAACGGTTATATAACACGCGAAGGTGTGACATCACGATAACTGCGCGGCTCGTCGCAGTGACATGTCAGGTTGGGGTCACCCGTTAGGAGGTCACAGACGGACAATTATGCAGTCTGGACATGTTCGCTGATGACGATATTTAGAATTTTTTTATGTTACCTATAGTTAAAAACTAAATGGCAACAGCCTAAGATTTAGCACTAAGACAACTATCATAGATCACAACTATGTGTTTTATGGGCTGTTAAAAGAGGTTCCCGTACTTAGTTAAGACAGGGATTTTTTTATCTGGTAGTGTAATGTGTAATCTCTTTGACATGTGAGACTTAGGACATTGCAGAATCTGATAACCACAAAATAATGTGGAGTACGGTACTCATTAAATTATTTTATTAGTTAGAAAAACATTTCACTTTAAATATCTACGACAATTAAAAAAAAGAAAACCTCATAAAAGTTCTATTAAGCTCTCGTTGAAAGCACTAAAAATATTTCTTTTGTTTTTAATTTGCATCGTGCATAATATGCGAAACCGGACCAATTAAAGCTTCGGTTATGCGATTCTAAAAAACTGCTACAAAGTCTATGATACCCTATTCTTTCACAGGCGTGATAAATATTCACGATATTAATATCTCCTTTTTATGGCTGCACAGCAATAAAGGTCGTGTTTCTTGTTAAAAAACGAACGTATTATTTGCTCAACAGCTGTAAGTCCACTTATATCTAATTATTATCACACCCCGCCCTTTCTTCGTAGGTAACGATACACTTTGCCGCGCTATCAATGTAATACATCGCTTTGGATAATAGTTTTAAATTCCATATATTATTGAGGTTAAAAATATTCTACATCTATTACTAATGTTGGATAAATATAGGTTACAGGTAAATTAGCTTGGAGAAATTTTTGCATATGTAGTGGTGTG